>JAOQGN010243087.1:0-10467 GCA_027564295.1 Himantozoum antarcticum | reverse complement strand
TATGAAATTTATAAGTAACATTACTAAAACACGGAATTCCGGCATTCAATCTACTAAAACACGGACAAACTTTATTTATTGTCAATAAATCCATAAAGGGAAGACAACTTCATATTTTAATGTAGGCATGAAGATCCTGGACTTGTTTCAGTTTATGTTGGCAAAAATGATTTTTGTAATTGTACTAATTATTATTTACATCATATTTCACCAAAAATGAGACCAGATATGTTTTTATGAAATTTATAAGTAACATTACTAAAACACGGAATTCCGGCATTCAATCTACTAAAACACGGATAAACTTCATATTTTAATGCATGCACTATTATTAAGATCCTGGTCTCGTTTATGTTGGCAAAAATAATTTTTGCAATTCTAATAACTATTATTTAAATTATATCTTGGCAGAAATGAGTCCAGATATGTTTTTATTAAATTTATAAGTAACATTACTAAAACACGGAATTCTGCCATATAATATATTATATAACACTGAGCATGCTCTAAAATGCGGAAATGTCCTCTGCCTTTGGCTTTGTATTGCTGCCTTTTCTTTCCAAGAGACTTCTCTCTCCACGACTGATTGTATATGTAGGAGCACTTCGTCTTGCGATTGTAAGCTATTAAATTGAAGTATCCTAAGCTCATACACAGTTCTAGTCTAGTCACACTCTAGTCACTAGTTTGAGCTTTTGATGGTGGGGGAGGATATAAAAAGAATTAAATTGAAAGACGGTCTCACTCTCCACATGAGTGAATGAGAGACGTGAACAGTGAGAGAACTCACCCATTCTTTCATTAATCTCACCCACCCCCGGAGTACTAACTAGTGAACAGAAGCCGCCTGTGAGCTCATGAAGCAAACCACCCTGAACATTAAATTGGTATTGTTTTATTTATATGTATTTTGTGTATTTTATTATTATTGCCAACAGATATTGCTATTATTATATTATTATAATGATTTGATAATGTATATTACTGTTGTTATTTCTTTTTTATTGTTTTATAATTTATTATATTTTTGATTTATAATATTATTTTATTACTATTAGTATTAATTAGGCCTATTAATTGTTTTATAATTGAAGATTTGGGGTTTGCATCAGAGGCTAAGGCTACTCATGTCTTGTCTATCTTTAAAATAATAAGTATATTAAACATAATGTTCCCATATTTCAACGAGTTCACCCCTTGACCTTTACTTATCTCAAGATTAGTGACATCCCATTTCCAACTCCCAAGGACGAAAATAACATTTTAGGTAGACCAGTAGAATGGCTTGCAGTTAGCTTGTGATGCAAACCCCAAAACTTCCAACCCCAAACCACCAATCTCAAAGTGTCACGCTATTGAACAGCATAATATAACATTGCAACCCATGTTAAATGGCATTTAGTAGTCTGACATTCTGAGATTGCTGCTTTTGGGGTTTGGATCCCGGGCTACACTGCACGCCATGTCTACCAAATAGGTTGGAATGTTATATGCCGTTCATTAGCGTTACATTCTCAGACTGGTGGTTTGAGGTTGGGGATTGTAGTATCGGGGTTAAGTGTTATGTCATGTATTAATAACAATTAATGGGTTCTTAAACATCTAATGCTGTTAGATAATCAAAACTTTATTTCTTAGAACTTTTTGAACCACGCTCTCAGGGCACGTGACCGCTTATCCAACCGCTTATGTCATACAACACAATTGTTACAAAATGGTCGAGCATAACTCCAAAATACAAAGTAATTATATGGAAACACAACTCCAAAATAAAACATAAATATTGTGTAAACAGCACTACAGGGATGAGATTTTGAGGCTTGGATCCCAGGCTACACTGCATACCATCATGTCTACGAAATGTGTTGAAATGTTCTATGCCGTTCAGTAGCTTGAGATTCGGAGACTGGTTTGTGGTGGGCTAGGTTTTGGGTTGAAGTTTTGGGGTTTGCATCACAGGCTACTGCATGCCATTCTGCATGTCTCATGTCTACCTAAAATATAGACATGTGGTATGGCGTGCAGTGTCGCCTGGGATTCAAGCCCCAAAGCCTCATCCCCACACTCAAACAACCAATCTCAGACTACTGAACGCCATTTAATATTCCAACCATTTTTAATTATCCGGGGGCATTTCTACCACTGAACCAAGTTTACATGACAGGGGTTAATTCTGAGGCTAAGTCGCTAAATTAGGCATGTTTATGTCAAACTCAAAGGGATTGTTGAAATTTAATCCATGACTAGCCTATTCCTTAAATTTACAGTTTGAAAGCAGTGCAAATTTAAGCAATAGACGGGCACCTATGTGCCCCACCCACATCCCAACCACAGTCATCAGATTACTGGTCATGATAAAACATCGTAACCCGATCTCAGTACCTTTCCCAATTTCCCAATTGGGTTTGGGTTCCCCAATTTCCCAAAGTGTTTGAACATAGCAGTTTCGGTTGGGGCATAGAGTTGCCAAAAGCATGGCCCCATAACCCAATGTATTGGTTAAGTTCCCTCACCCACGGCCCTGTTTTTCTAATCTAATCCAAATTACTGAATAGCCGCGGATTTCTTGAACTTGACCACCTACTATATAGTGCTTGCAATATGGACAAGTCTTTAGGAAAATTCACCAGTTACGTTACACAGTAACCTAGAAAAGATGATGAATGTCACTGGAATCGTATTGGACTGTAATACTTTTGAGGTTTGCCTCCAATAAAAAGTGAGATGCCATAACAAAGTAGTTTTTGAAGTTGAACGTTTATTGAACCATATATAGGCTTTTAAAAACAATGTACATGTATGTGTGATTAAAATTATATACAAGTAATATTAGTACCTGTAACGTATAAAAATAAGTCTGCAAACATTGCCAAAGTTAAAAATGTTTCCAAGACGTCAAAAACGTGATAACTCAAAACATGAGTGCCTATAATTTTGAAGCAAAATAATTGTTGAGAAACGAATTACATTTACTGTCAAGCCTCAGATTCACGGGACATACCAAATGTCGTTGACATGAGCGTTCATGTTCAGGTTTTGCGATCAGCCATCAGAATTTCATGTGAGAGTGAATGTCTCATGTCTGGATTTTCAGACGTTAAGCGTTGACTGCCGTTCAATTCTATTAAGGCAACATAACGACACTTTTGATGTCCCGTGTACCTGGGTCTTTACCACGTACCTCAAGCAAAACAATAAACAAAACATTTACTGAAGCTAAGAATAGACCAACTTGTGACGTCAACCTCGCAATCGACTGTCAGTATATGGCTGCTGCGCTGTATTTATTGCAAAGATAACCGTAACTTACTGCCCATACTTTTTTTGTAGGTGCAGGAAGCATAATGTTTCCAAACATTTGTAAAACTATTCAGAGACCAACTTACAAATTATGTCTTGTTGGTCAGGGGTTAGAATAGCTTGAATCTCTGGGCAAATATGGAGTTTTCTGGAATAAAAGTCATAGCTGTTGCCTGTGCACATCAAATGAGCATAAAGTGTACACTTTCGATAGCCCTTTCTCTCACCATTTTCCAACAGTGGTTTTTTTGTATTAAGTGTCGCAATGATGTTGTCCCTGCCCCTTTTTTGCTTTTGTAACAGTTTTCCGCATGCTGAACATTTGATGTCGCTTCTGGTCAGCCTAGTAGCTCGCTTTAAGTGCATATATTTTTTGTGTCCATGAAGGTTGGATAGGCATCTGTTCCTGTTAGCTCTAATTCGGATTTTTTCTCCAGGTTTCCTGCTTTTTTTTGCTATGTTGCCAACTACAGCTAGTCTAGGAGTTACTATTATTTCGGATGTTGTCGCTACCGGATGTGTTGGTCCTACCCACAGTGATTGCAGCTTACTTGTTTGCTGCTTTTTTGTCATTGTTGCCCAAACTTCGACTTGGTGCTGCAGTTTGTTTTTAAATTTTGGTGCGATTTGATAGGGACCTTGCGCGATAATACTTCTCTCAATATTTCTCTTCATTAGTGTAACTTCATTGTCATAATGCTGTTTCAGTTTTAGAATGTTTGATTTTGCAGAAAGCCCCTTTTTAATAATTTTATGAATTGATTCACAGGCATTGTTGTAATATTCCTCATCACCCTGTAGGCCAGCCAGGCGTCTCCTTGGCAATATCATGCCATTTTGAAATTTTTTCCACTGATACTTGACAAACCAATCAAAGAACTTTGGAGCAATTTTCTCCCACCTTTCTTTTAAGGTATGCAATACCGGCTCAAAAGTGTCCTCATTTTCATTTATTAAACAGTTGGTGCCCACAAACAGCTTGTTGTAAATTTCTTTCTTTGCCGCTGAGGAATACTGAGAGAGTTTCTTATTGATATTATTTTTAACATGTCTAGAACATAATATAAGCTCACAGTCCTTAAATATCATTGACATTCCTAGAAACATTGACATCTGATTGTCACTTCCTATTATGAAGCTACTGTCCTTTAATACAGGTTTATGCACAAGCAAAGCACTTGCAAAAGTGGTGAACACTTTAGCATCCTGACTGTTTGATATAAGCATGGGCCCAATGATATATGGTTTTTTTCCTTTTGGGTTGATGAGTAAAGGGTGGCAAAAAACTAGCGGCGTCACAAAGTATTCAGTGCAATTAAATGTAATGTCTATAGCTACAATTTCTCTGAAATCTTTTGTCTTATCCGTTACTAGTCTTAGAAGATCCAACTGCCATTTATACCCGAAAACAATGACCAAATGAGGGACTTCTGCGACGAATAATATCCCGGAGTCGGGGTCCTTGCTTGAGATTATCAGTTCTTTTATTATATCATCTGATTTTGTTGAATTGCTGCTTTTAGCATTGTACATTTGTTTGACGTTGCGAGGTACATCAGCTGTGTTTGTAAATTCATGGATTCCCCCACTTTGAGTCACCAGATTGTCATATACATATTTAGGGTCTGTATTTTCTAACAAGACCTTAGCCTTCAGACGTACTGATGTCTTTGTACGAGAGTACGGCTTGTTTGAAAGGCTATTGCCATGAGGTTCAACCTCGACAACATCATTTGTTCCCTTCAAACCACAATATGTGATTGCAACTATATTGCAAGCCTTGCCATCTTTTGTTAATTCGTAAATTTTCTTAGTCACACAACGGTAATATTTAAGACGATAGTAATTTGTCCTCAAGATGTAGTAAGCATTCTTGTTTTTACAGAGTTTAGTGAAATCTTTGCTGAAGCAATCATCAACATTTGAATTGTTTATATATGTACCTAAATTATCACATTTTATATCATCCCTGTGAGCTACTTTATTGCAATCTACTAAGAATGTACCATTCACATGTGGCTTACAAGGGACTGTGGTCATTATCATTTTGTCAGGTACCGTTGCTGTTGCTAATATTTTCAAAATTTCTCTTTTTGATAGCTTTCCATCAGTGTACAGTATATTACCTTGGGCACCTGTTTGAGGAGCCGAGCTACAGCTATCATCATCACAAGATTCCAGGTTTGATAATGCGTCATAGAACTTAGATTCATCAGAGGAGGAATTTTCACCATCATCAGAAATGCTGGTTTTAGCTGGGTAGAAATGTTCAGTAATTTCATCCGCATCATGATTTGCTAATGAATGTGAAACTTCACATTCATTAGCAGATGATGAAGTGGAGGATATATTATCGTTGCTATTGTCTGCATAATGACAAGTTATTTCATCGGAGTCATAATCTGTGGTTATGTATTCTGTGTTATCACTCATCTGATCCAAATCACTACTACTGATGGGCTTAGTGATCAATTTGTCTGCAAACACCTGCCTAGCTGAGCTGATCAATGAAGTGCTTGCGTTGTTATCCAACATGTTGTTAGTTTCACTGTTGATAATAGACACAAGTTTGGAGTTTCCAGTTCCAGTTGTTTTAAGTGTTGCCTCATTGTCCTTTCCATTATTGTTGGCCGCAACAACCTTCACTATTTTATTTAGTAATCCTGGTTTTTTGAACTTAAATTCTGAAATTTTTGGTCCAGTTTTATCGGTGTTACGTTGTACTGTAACAGGCACAACAGAGGTACCCACTGCTGTCACTACAGGGTGAATTGCTCCTGACACTACAGTTGCTGACACTACAGATGTGTGCACTGTTGGCACCGGAGATGTGTGCGCTGCTGTGACTACAGAGGCATACAGTGGTGGCACTGCAGAGGTGTGTGCTGCTGACACTAATGGGGCGTTTCCTGCTGACACTACAGGGGCATGCACTGTTGGTACTGCAGATGTGTGCGCTGCTAGCACCGGAGAAATGTGCGCTGCTGTCACTACAGAGGCATATGTTGGTGGCACTGCAGGGGTGTCCGCTGCTAGCAGAGGAGATGTGTGCGCTGCTGTCACTGCAGAGGTGTGCGCTGCTGGCACCGGAAAAATGTGCGCTGCTGTCACTACAGAGGCATACGTTGGTGGCACTGCAGGGGTGTGCGCTGCTGGCAGAGAAGATGTGGGTGCTGCTGTCACTGCAGATGTGTGCGCTGTTCGTACTGCAGATATCTGCGCCGCTGCCACTACAGATGTGTGCGTTGCGGGCGCCACAGATGTGGACGCTGATGGCGCAGTAGGTGGAATATTCCCAACTAAACTTTCTGTTTGAACAGGTTCATCATCATTGCCGCACTGATTCAATGCCACCTCAGCGAGTATATCCAAAAGGTTGTTAGTACACATTGAAAATGCCTTCGTTTCATATTTTCCTACAGATTCCCCATTTAACCTTCGATGTTTCAATGGACGACTATATTCTGAAAACTCCAAATCACCCATCATTTCCTCAGAATTACGTTCGTCATGTGCACCAACTAAATAATCTGTTAAATGAGAATTTGTATTACATGTGATGTCATCATTGTCCATGAAGTTGTGCACAGCCATATATTGACAGTCTATTGCGAGGTTGACAAACTCAAAATCTATTTTTCTGATTGGTCTCAGGTACTTTGCTGCATCTTTCGGGATAAGTGCATCATAATGCTGATTATCAAATAGTAAATGAACCTCTCTTAAATCATCAATATATCTATAGTCAATTGGCTTTATTACGAGCGGGTGCTTATATACAGGGCTATGGATTATAATGACGATGCCTAGAGCATTGGCTAAAAAAGTATTTACTAAATCTACAATGTCTTGCCTATAGTCACCGAGATTGGCATACCGTTCTATTTTTGCTAGAGCTGTCTCTGCTGTGATGCCGGGTAGAAAGTCCTGGTACTCGAGAAATCGGATCGACTTTATCTCTTCTCGCAATTTAGAGATGTAGTAGCCGACACAACCACCTATCTGTGTTATCAGGCTGTGAAGAAGACAGTGCCCATCTGGAGGACTCTTCACTATCAACTACAACAAGGGAAACATATAATATAATAACACCCATTTATTTTGGTACATTTATCTCCCTGTTTGTATTGCCAGTCGTCATGAAGAAAATGTTACTGCTATTTTTTGCAGATGTGCTAACTGTAACTGTCTTTGACAAACTTATGACTCCATGTACGATGATCACAAATATCAAAAGATGGCCTATGAAAAACTATCTGCGCTTAAGGTATATGGTATGGCTTGCCTTGACTACATAGAATGTATATCTGGAGCGTTCAACAGGCAACCGAGGTGCCATTCATTTAATATTTAAACTTATAATATATGGGTTCATTTATCTAATTTTGTACAGAGAAAATGTTTAAGTTCCATTTAAAAAAATTGTGCACATTCTCGAAATGGGCCGAATACATTAAACTTTGGTACAATTGCAATCACAATAATAACCATACGCAATGTGCATAGTTTGTATGGTCTGTTCGTACCAGGTTGTTGGTCCACAATTAGGAAATAGGCACAAAAACGAGTCTTTGATGTTAGCATGAAAGATTGTGACCAGATTTCCCATACCTCTTAAATCATATTACACCATAAAAAGGACTTCAGAATTTCCTTGGATTTGTAGAAAATAATGTGTAATATCAAATTAATATAAATATTTCCTATATAATTATTAGTGACATAATAGTGCAACATTGAGTTGAAAGGCAGCCATTTCGCCTGTGACTGAAAGTTGAAAAATTTTCTCTTCAGTCTTACGAAACGGGATGCTTTATGTTAGGAGTAATCTTTTGACTCAATACAACTTCATTTGCGCAGGAAGTAGAACTCCGGAAACAATGCCTTTATAGGCAGGCTTTCAAAGTGGAGGTCAAAGCTGTGCTGTGGGCCCCATTGATAAGTGCGGGTACTTGTGGCACACCCCTCGCTGCTAATGTGATACACACTAGAATAGACTATTTCATGGTGATAAATTAAAATTATAACTGCATACTGTTTGTTATAAAATTATTATTCAAAATTAATAATTGAAGTCTTTTTAATTTCATTTCTGTTTAACAGAATGCCAATACTACAATCATTTTATCATAGGGTACTCATAAAATATTATACATGTTTTCGCAGGTCATAGGTTCTCCAACAATTAATTCACCATACCAGGTTGGATCAGTGTTGAACAACTTTATTATATACACTGAACATAGTTTGTTTGCAATCATAATCTTTGTGCCATATTCTCTGCCGCTGACTGAATGAGGATATACATAGGTCATATGTGGTAAACTATCTATCTCACACTTCCAATACTTCCACAAATGAAATCTGCATGGTTAATTTAGTCAGTATTGGACTTTTACATAGCTTGAGTGAGGCTATGTTTTACTAGACTGACACCCTAGTCTGATGCTGAAAGGGGGCGCTGCATAAAGGGGGCGCTGCATTAAGGAGTCTCGAAAGGGCATCATTATGCCTTTTGGGCCTCCTTTATGCAGATCCCCTTCATCATCAGACTGGGGGGGGGGGGTCAGTATAATTTTTACCACGTTTTTTCCGTCAGGTTGACCCTGAAAGGTCAGGTAAATATCTTATGATGGTAGGTATTCAAGTCACCATAACCGTAGTCTGTGATTTTTTGAGCTAGATGGTTTAAATTTTATGGTAATGGAATAATTTTTTTTCAATTTTGCATGTGTACAACATTAACATAAATTCACCCATATAGCGTTGTTACTTACCATTTCTGGAGCTATGTCACACTCAACAGGCTTCTCTGTCCTTCTGCGAGTACTAAATGGTGTCTGTAAAAAGAACATGGACATTGTTGTAGTGTAATATTGAATTATTATTCAATATTACACTACAACACGGGGCGGGGGGTAAATAATATTTTAATTTTTTTTTTAATTATTTTATATTAAAACATAATCAAATTGGTTCGCAAGTCCGGTATAACAAAAACATGACCGAGCAAGAAATAATACTAATTGTTAGTCAAGTTTATTATTTTATGCTGACGTCGCGGACGCTTGTAGTGTGAACCTCGCAATAATTAAATATTATTTTTAGCATTGATCAAAGTGTAAGAGTTTTCTGAAGGGCCCTATATTTGCAAACATGTTAACCAAATTTGTGTATGGACATGCAAGATTTGCTTGTATTTGTGAGTTGTTACAGGCTCATCCAGCCTGTACACTGAGCACTGCTTTAAGCTACATTGTAAATGTAACAGCCTAAACATACGGCAACGTTTGTTGCCGAGTAGAATTTGGTTGGCAGTATTTATTTTTTCTTTAAATTTTGGTTAAGTTTTTAATTTCAATACAAATGGCATAATTCAACTTGAAGGACCATGTAATGTTCCTTACCTTCAACTATTTGTTAGTAGTAGTAGTCTGCTGTAGCTAGTACCATTTATAATAGCAAATACTGTGAGTGTGACTGTGACTAAAGTCACATTCATTTGCCACATTTTCATTTCATCAAACAAAATCTCAGCCTCTCAACAAACTTTCGTGTTCATGTACAGAAACTTTCTGTTCCGTTTTCATTGGAGATCAATGAACATATAATGGAAATTAGTTGTGATTAACAAGGTGACGCTGTTTACATCGTCTAACAATGTAAATAATAACAAACCGCACGTGTAGGTTCGTTTCGGAGTTCGTAGAACTTATGAAATTAAATAGAAATTTATGGTGCTGTTCACCCGTTATCGCGACCTTTGCTGGACTGTACCGCAGGCATTTCTCGGCGAACTAGGTCGCGAGTCCGCCTATTAATTCTGGGGATAAAAACATCATAAAAAGAGCTGACAGCTCCAACATTTTAACACCGACATTTTTTTGTAATAATAGATCGAGTTATCTGTACTTTGGTGGAAAGAGAAGACAACTCAACATTTGACATCCGCAAATGATATCACTCTCCGAAGCAGGAGATTCAATTCGACATTAATTGCTGTTGGGTATGCGTCTATGATTATCGGCCACTTTTAATAGTTGAGTAATATTTCACTGTATAATGCTGACTGTTACTGTTGAACAGGAATGTTAAAGGGATAGTTCACATTGGAGACTATATCTGGTGCATTATTGCCATTACTGTGTTCTTGCTAGAATAAATTTG
>JAOQGN010243086.1:0-17062 GCA_027564295.1 Himantozoum antarcticum | reverse complement strand
ATACACTGACCTCAATAAAATGCGCACAAAACGTATCAACCTGCACAAATTATACATCATTGGAAAGCTAATTTTCTCTACATCTGCCTTGCTGAGTTTCTAAATTTTCTATGCGCCAACATTTTTGTAATGTTTCACTAAAGGAGTCAATATTAATTTTGCAAGTTTTCCAGCTTATTACTTTGGATTTATCACCTCCTACCAAATCTTTCACAGAGACTATAAAATGATATTTCCCATTTGTAGTTTTTTTTTATATATCGAGCACAACAGTTCACTGAAATTATTCATATATTAATTACATTCATTTGTCTATAAATTCCTTATTGATACCTATATATAACTGACTCAGTCATCAAATTGTATTTGCATGGAGACACTCAATAAATACAATCAATAAATACACCCCCTGTACCGATCATCTTCAAGTAGCGTATCATTGGGTTGCGCAATTAGCCTGGGTTCCCATGACATATGCAGACGTTGTGGGAGTATGGACAAAAATCCCTCCTATCTCCACCAACATAATATGGCGAAGACGTACACCTAGGCTACTCTGACATTGGGAACTTTTTGTTTTGGCGTTGTCGGGGAAATCCCTACTGTGTGCTAGACTTGACTAATACAATATTCCCACAACATTGTACTAGTATAATAGTAGGCCTACTACTACTACTGCTAGCTGCAATTCAGTGAACAGTTACGGAACAGTTGCTTTGTTTAGTATAAACATTAGTATATTATGTACAACACTCTTCTTCAATCTAGATAAACTCTACTGGCATCAGAAACAGTGAGTAGGGTCTACGGTATAGTTACAGGTCTAATTATAAAAGTATAACTTCACCTTTTGTCACTCATTTTGCCTGAGTTTTGACTACCACTAAAGTCATCGCTGAGTGATTTTACATGTTGCCTGTTAGTAGACAAATTGAAAAATGGCATTACAGTAAATATTACCAAGTTTGTCAGCAGCAGACTCATAGCCTCATAGACTAAACAATCTCCTAAAACATCACATCAATGAAGATTGACGATAAAAGTAAAATAATAAATAAATATAATTAATAAATATAGAGAAGATAGTATGGTGGTCATCCACATTAGAAAATTAGAAGCAAATTAGAATGGGAAGCAATGGTTGTATCAAATGAAAATTCTAATAGGGAATTAGTACAGGCCAATCTCCGAAAAGCGCAAAGCTGCACCTGCCTCACAAAAGACAGTTAACGTTAACCGCACCAAATACATGCAATCCATGAAATAAACTCATAGGGGCTCCCCCCCCCCCCATTAGGGTCAGGCTTCCCTTTCTTCACAGTTAGCGCACACTCAGTAAGTTGTTAGGTCTGTGTCCACTCACTCATACTATTTTGAAGGTCAATAAACTCAAAATCCTCATGCCTGTTACAAACACTAGTAAATGCAAAAATCAAAAGGCTCACTCGCTCTCAGTGTAATAGATCGCAACCCTCTGTGACTGAGCCAGCATAAAATTTTACTACTGGCACTCACAGGCTTCCAAGCCAAACTTTGTAAATTTAGCCAAAAGATGAATTTTTGCTGGTATTCACATGTATTTTTCACCATTTTAAAGTATTTTTCGGGCATTTTTTTTAAAAGACATGATTTTTACATTCTCAAGATTAAAAAATACTAGCACCCCCAAATTAACAAATTTTTGACAAAATAAAACAACTTCGCGTGGCATAACATATTTTTAACAAATAAATTTTGTCTTCCCTCACTTAACATTTCAACTCCATAAAATAAAAAATGGTAAAATAAAAAACCTCGCTCACTCCCATGTGTAGGTGATAAGCGTGGTCACAGACCTAACAATTAACTGAGTGTGGCCTTAGCATGCAAATCTTCACAATCTTCACACTTAGATCATCAGAGGTGTCTTCATTTCTTCACAGTTAGCATACAAATCTTCACATTTAATACCATCAGAGATAAAATCATGACTATTTGTGTGGCAGCCATAACATAACTTGCTCTTTTCCTAGCATTAATGCATTAAATGAGGAGTTTTGCCCTCTCGTCAAAAGGGAATGCAACTCTAACACTAAAAAAACTAGTTTGGCGACCGGAAACATATATCGCCGATACCTAGCAATTATGAGCAGCCATAATATCAACGACTCTTCCTTGAGTCGTTGATAATATAAAGATCTTTATATATACGGCTCTGCATTTAGGTGCAATGAGAAGCAAAATATAAAAAGTTGTCACACTATTTATATTTTGAGTTGTATTATAAATTCATAACTGTGACAATTAGTAAGTTTCTTAACTGGATCCGCTAATGTGATGAGGAAGAGGGTCTGACGATAACGAGGCTGGCAACACACGTTTTCCACTATCTGACAATCAGCTTTTGTGTTCTTAATAAACTAAGCATTATTAATCCAATTACTGCCATATATCTTATGAAATGGTGTCAGAAGTGGCTGTAATGGGAATCGAATTGATAGTATAAGTACACATTGAAACTTTTACTTTGAGATGCGAGGCGGCCCAGTCAACAGAAAGTTGAGACAGAGGCTAAAAGTGGAGTTGATTGAACATTCACATAGACATTGACATTGACATTCACATTGTGATTGTTATTCATTAGAAATTTATAATTATTGTAATTGTTTGTCATTGTTACTCATTGACTTACTTACTCCAGGACACCAGGGTCAGATTGAGTTTAAGAACTGATCGTTTTGGTATTGTTACTACTACTAATTAGTATTAATTATGACTGAAACTGCGAAGATTTCGGTGAAAACTCCAGAGGAGTTTACATTTAAAGTAGATCAATGGCCTGAGTGGAAGAGAAAGTTTATGAGGTTTAGGTCAGTGACTTTGTTAGACAAAGACACCAACGCTCGCCAGATTGATACGTTGTTATACATAATGGGCCAGTCAGCAGATGATATTTATCAACAGTTGGCGTTAGAGGGTACCGTGTTGGCTGAGAATGGTACTGACCAGAGAGATAGAACATTTGCAGAAGTTATTAAGGCATTTGATACGTACTTTGAGCCTAGGTCTAACTACAGACATTACCGTATACAGTTTGGTAGGAGAGCTCAATCACCAGAAGAGGACAGTGAAACGTTTGTAAGAGAATTGTATGCTTTGGCAGCCAAGTGTAACTTTGAGAGGGCTAGCAGTAAAGAAGATAGAATTGCTGATCAAATATTGGCAGGTATGAGAGATAAAGATTTGAGCTTGGAGCTTCAGATAGATTCGTTAGAGCTCAATGCTATAGTAGACAGACTAAGAGCTAAGGAACTACTCACTAACAGTCAGAAATCATTGGAGGTAGATGCAGTACAAAGGATCAGGACCCCTTACAAAAAGCCTAGTGCAAGTGCTAGCAACTACAATCGAACTAATTCTACATATGGGAGCACTACAACTACGAACAGTAACATGAATATGGGTAAACCAGTAGTAAACAATTGTACGAATTGTGGGCGTAGCCATCCTATACGACAATGCCCAGCTTATGGCAAAGCTTGCAATTATTGCAGCAAGTTACATCACTTTGCCAGATACTGCAGACAGAGAACTTCCAAAACTACAGTTGCTGAATTGACTGTCGAGGAACATGAGAGTGGTGATGTTGATGATAAGTATCAATTTACAGTCAGTGATATCATTGTAGTTAACAGCATATGTTCACAAACTAATGTGTGGGCAGAGTCGGTGTTTTTGAATGACAGTATAAGTCCTGTGAAGTTTAAGGTAGATACTGGTGCACAGGTCAACATGATAAACAGTAGTGATTTGAGAAACCTCAATGTATCTGTTTTGCCAACTAATGTAAGTCTGAGGGCCTATACAGGAGATAGTATCCGGGTTAAAGGGGCAGTAGAGCTTTCATGTAGGTTTAGGGAGAAGCATAGTAGGGCTACTTTTTATGTAGTAGAAGGGTTGTCCAGCATATTGGGTCTTCGTACTCTTGTCGACTTGGGAGTGGTGCCCGTCTCCGGGTTGGGAGAAGGGGCAAATTCGTTGGTAAATGAAATAGAAAACTCTTCCAATGTGGCAAAAGAGGAGGTTGCTGGCAATGCTAGAGAGGTAGAGAGTATAGTTAGTCAGTTCAAAGATGTTTTTGCTTCAGGTATAGGTAAGTTGAATACTGAGCACCATATAACGCTCAAACCGGATGCGGTTCCATACTGTGCTGCAACTAGACAGGTACCGGAAGCACAAAGAGGTAAGCTACTGACTGAGTTAAAGAGGCTAGTGAGTGAAGATGTTATTGAGAAAGTAGACATACCCTCAGAATGGGTACATCCTATTGTAGTAGTAGATAAGCCTGATACTAATACAGTACGCATATGTTTAGATCCAAGGGTGATGAATGAGGTAATATTGAGGGAGAGATTCACCCTACCCGCTCCCAGTGAAATATTTAGTAGGATAGGAGCATCAAAGTATTTTACTACACTTGATGCTACGTCGGGGTTTTATCAGATTCCCCTAGATGAGAGTAGTCAGTTGATAACGACTTTCATTACACCTTTTGGTAGGTACAAGTTCAAGCGATTGCCATTCGGGGTATCTAGCGCTCCAGAGGTGTTTCATAAAACTATGAGTCAAGCTTTAGAAAATATTCAAGGGGTAGAGGTTTTTATAGATGATGTGTTAGTTCATGGAAAAACCAAACAGGAACATGATGATTGCTTACAGAGAGTCTTGGAAAAGTTTCAAGAGATGGGGTTGAAGTTGAATCTGGAAAAGTGCCAGTTATGCAAACAAACAGTGAAATACTTAGGTCATGAGCTGTCGGCTAAAGGGTTGTCCCCATTGTACAACAAAGTTCAGGCAGTAGATGAAATGATGGTTCCTGAGAATAGGCAGGAGGTTAGGCGATTTTTAGGTTTTATGACTTACTTGCAAAAATTTTGTCCTAATATTTCTAAAGTGTCGGAACCTTTGCGTATGCTTCTAAAAAAAGATGTGTTGTTTACTTGGGAGGTAGCCCAGCAGAAAGCTTTCGAAGAATGTAAAAAGCTGGTATCAAGTGCTCCTATACTGAAGTTGTTTGAGGCTGACAAGGAGGTAACGTTGTCAGTAGATGCCAGTGGTACCTGCTTGGGAGCCGTTTTGCTACAGGAGGGTAGACCCATTGAATATGCAGCCAAGTCTCTTAATGATACACAACAACGCTATTCGTCCATTGAGAAGGAATTGTTGGCTATTGTGTATGGGTGTACCAGGTTTCATTATTATTTGTATGGAAGAAGATTCACAATTGAATCGGATCACAAGCCTTTGGTAGGGATTGTAGCCAAAGAGATTTCACAAGTATCAAGGCGGTTACAAAATATGGTATTACAATTACAAGCATACGATTTTGAGTTGATTCACAAGCCAGGAAGCCAGATGTTTTTAGCAGATACACTCAGTAGATCGGTGTGTGTAGATAGTATAGTACTAGAGGATTTACAGGAGTACTCGAGTCTGGTATTTGCTAGTGATGCTTCTAAGGAAAAGTACTTGAGTGAGTGTGAGAGTGACCTAGAATTACAGAGTCTAAGGAAATACATAGATGAGGGTTGGCCTTCCCATAAGTCACAGTGTGGTTGGGCAGGAAGAAAGTATTGGCAATACAAAAATGACATACATGGGGAAGGGAAATTGCTATTTTATCAGGGGAGATGGATAGTGCCACTGAGTAAGCGCAAAACAATACTTGAGCAGTTGCATGCAGGACATAAGGGGGTTAGTAAAACGTGCTTGAGAGCTAGGGATGCAGTATTTTGGCCAGGTATTAGTAGGGATATAGAGACGTTGTTACTGAGCTGTACTCCATGTCAGGAACATGCTAGAATACCTAATAGAGAACCATTGTCACCTTCAGAAGTACCAGATTATCCATTCCAGGTTGTGGGAGTAGATCTATTTGAGATTAAAGGACGTCACTTTGTAGCAGTTGTAGATTATTATACCAAGTGGGTAGATGTCATTGAAATGTTTGATAACACCAGATCTTACAAAGTGATACAAGCTCTGTATAGCTTCTTTGGTAACTTTGGAATTGCAAAAGTAATTAGGAGTGACAATGGTCCCCAATTTGTAAGCTCCGAGTTTAAGGCATTTGTAGAAGATTTAGGAATTGAACACATCACATCTAGTCCCAGATTTCCAAGGTCAAATGGTATGATTGAGAGGCACATTCAGACAGTCAAAAATATGATGAACAAGAGCATTGGGGAGAAAACATCGTGGCATATGGGATTACTGGCTTTAAGAAACACCCCAGGGAATGGAGGGTTACCAAGCCCAGCTCAGTTAGCTCAAGGTAGGGAGTTAAAAGAATTAGTCCCAACTAGAATTGAAAAATTATTCCCTCAGTCATATGATGCTAGGCAGGTGGAAAGTAAGCTCAGAGAGAGGCAGGCGATTATGACCTGGCATCACGATAAGTCAGCAGGGCCAGTGAGGGCTCCTCTGGATTTGGGCTCCCAGGTAAGGGTGAGGCATAATGATACCTGGGTTCCAGGCAGGATTGAGAATTCAACCTCTCCTAGATCATATGAGGTTAGTACCAGTAATGGTAGATTGAGGAGAAACAGACAGCATCTCCGACCCACATTGGAAGAGTTTGGTCGGTTTGTGAGTGGACCAGTGAGGACCTTGGGTTGGTCACCGCTTTCGGTAGCAGGAGGTGATGGGGTCCCGGGTGGGGAGAACTCTTCTACTGGGGTGACACCTACTCCGAGGTCGGAAACGATGAGGGAGGGTAGGTCCAGTTTTGCTTCTGCCATCCCTGATAAATCTCCGTGTATAACCCGCTCAGGCAGACAGGTTCAGAAACCAGTCTGGCACAAAGACTATGAGTTTGGGAAGTAGTTTGAACTGTGGAATTATAGACACTTATGGTTTAAGTATCTTATATAATCAGTTATTATTATATTATACTGCAGGAAGTTATGCCTTATGTAATTAGTTTGGTTTACATTTATCCTTGTTGTTATTTCTTTTTGTTCAACTTGTATTTCGGATAATGCTTGTATTTTAACTTGCCATCGTTATAAGGTCTCAGTTGTTGTAAGGGAGATGTGACAATTAGTAAGTTTCTTAACTGGACTCGCTAATGTGATGAGAAAGAGGGTCTGACGATAATGAGGCTGGCAACACACGTTTTCCACTATCTGACAATCAGCTTTTGTGTTCTTAATAAACTAAGCATTATTAATCTAATTACTGCCATATATCTTATGAAAATTATATTTGATAATTACTTTCTGACGTAAAAAAAATATTACAGAATGTTCTGGGTAAAAAAAAAGTTTTCGGCAAAAGAAATCCCAAAACCTAAATATCCTGCATCATCAGAATTGTGAATATTCGACTACAGTTATAGAAGCATTTATGCAAAAATGCAAGTAAGCCAACAACAATTCTATACTTGACAGTAGGCCCACTACTAATACTAATAGTGATTTAGTGATGCAAAAAAAATCAGAATATAAATATTCTTGGTAAAAAAAGGATAAAAAATATCACCAGGAATATTCTTGTCAAAACTAAAAAAAAAACATGGCCAAACATCATTAGCAATTTGGCATATCACTATGGTATGAGTATACAGTATAGTAATGACTAATGAATATAAGAAAATAAGATAAATATTGTACGTTGACGTGTTAATCATGAATTATAGGTTGGCAACACTAACTATCGCCTCCCTTCTTTGTCAGCGACCTACTAGTGATGACAAAGATGAAGGTAACTATATAATGGTTCGTTTGTGTGAGAAACACGTGGTTTCGATTCGAGGGAAAAAATAGCCTATGGTCCAACGACAATAATTTGTCGGCCGGCGGCGCACTTTCTTTGAAGCCGCATCTCTCCCATACATGCCCGCTATGGATAGTCCAAGTTCTATTCAAGGATATCTTTCTTCTGCAGCAATTCGATTTAGGAGATAATTTTACACCATTAATAAGCGATCAATGAGGTGGCCTGTGATTCTATGATAATTTGTAACATGTTTTTTAATGTCTTGTACCAATAGCTATGGATTTGCCAGTTTACAGCTGTGCACGGGCTAACACAAACAATCAAACAGAAAAATAGAAAGAAGCAAATCCACAAAGCACAGAACTTCCTCACTACATTTTCTTGTAGTTCAACATTTTTGTCGCAGTTAACTAGCAGGACCAGTACTGCAGGAGAAAGAGGACATATATAGGAAAGTGAATGGAATACTATGAACTACAGCATTTAGATCAGACTCTTTGCTGATCTCACTGCTGTAGTTGGTCAATTTTGAGTAGGTCTAGTTGAGTGCATAAATCTGCACTGGTTTATTCAAGATGCAATGTTTATAAAGATGCACTGATTTATTCAGTTCTATTGGATAAATCCTCAACTCAATAACCTGTTTTCAAAAAGTGGTTGAAAATCTGGAAAATTGAGCAAACCAATAAAAGTTGGAATGTTACATAGCGTTCAGTAGTCTGAGATTGGTTGTTTGGGGTTGTGGTTTTGGGGTTGGATCTCAGGCTACTGAACGCCATTCTCATCTGCATGTCTACTGAAACTTGTCCTTTAATACTAGCAAGTGTAAGGCTATGTTTTTTGGAAAATCACCTATCGGCATGGAACAAATTCAGTACACCATCTGCTGAGTCAGCGGATATGTTCTAGTTCTAGAGGTAGCGAGCATATTAATCACCGGGGAGTATATATCAGTCGACCTAATACTCTGAAATGGGAACCACAGGCTGCCTCTGTTCACTGGTTACAGTATTCTGGGTCAGGGGTGGGTGGGTGAGATTAATGAAAGAATGAGCGAGTCTCTTTCATTCTTTGTTATCCTCCCCTCAACCAAAACTGAAACTAATGACTGGAAACTGACTGTGACCTGTATGTTAAGTGTGCAATCAGAGGTTTGGGATTCCCATACTAAGAAGGATAGTCATGCCCTTGAGATGGTGCAATATAAAGTCATGATATTTATATTGAATTTAAAGGTTATCAATAGCTTGGGGTATTTATATTATACCATATAAATAGCGAATAAAAATGGTCTTGGAATTTCTTAGTGATGACACAGGACGCTCCTCTTTCTCAGATCATCTCTCATATCTAGCACAGTCTAATACTAACGTTGGCTCCATATAATGGTCCATGTCCAAATCGTTACCTGTTTCATTTTATGCACAAACTGACAGTTATCGATGCAGTGTTTTCTGCCAAGGACGTTAAGTCTCTAGTGCACTATCTTTGGATATCACACCCAAAAAGTCTCCACTTCTCTCATTAGAGGGTTTAGAGACTCTACACGACAAAACGACCCTATCTATAAAATATAATATAGTAGGCCTGTACAATACAATGCTTTGCGCAAGTGTTTTTTTTTTACTTAATTTTATTCATTATTAATATTAATCGAATTATCCTCACACCAGCTGCGTGTTTCATCTCTCATAGTCATGTTCAATTTACTTGTACCTTTGACTGTAAGTTATACTGAAAAGGACCGTATTCGGTATCACTCTCAACTTCATCTGGACAGGAAAAATTTAAATCAAGATGATTATTTTTGTTATTTAAGTTAAAATATATGCTGTTGCTGTATAATACTATAGTCATATTGTTAATAAACTGAGACATTTAGGGAAAGCAACTTAAAGACTCCGACTTTAAGCAAGACTGTGACTTCCCGGGCAGCTGGGGAATTATGCACTCACCTAGACCTACTCATTTAGTTGATACATATTCTGGATTTCTAAGCTTTTATAGTAGGCATAACCGTAACCATGCCGTAACCGTAATCATAATGTAGATAAATTTTGTAATGCGAGTCTAAAGGTGAACAACTCTTACCAAAACATGGAAAGGGAGAGCCAAAGCATGGACAAAGTGTGAGCCAAGATCTCAGATAATTATTATTACTTTGACAGAAAATTGTCCACATTTTGACTTAATCGTTAGACTAGGAGGTAGACCTGATCTGAATGTTGAATGAAAATTGTTATTTT
This sequence comes from Himantozoum antarcticum, assembly GCA_027564295.1. NCBI lineage: Eukaryota > Metazoa > Bryozoa > Gymnolaemata > Cheilostomatida > Bugulidae > Himantozoum > Himantozoum antarcticum. Next base: position 7,058 of record JAOQGN010243086.1, on the reverse strand, counting down.
AGATTAGACGATGCCAATACCAGATGACTCAAAACAGTGTGCTATATCCTATAATTGTTCTAATCCAATAATTCTGTTCTTTATTTGATCTATTATAGACGTACAATTATAGTAGGACCTACGACTAATAATTTGATTGATTACTTTGATTTTTGCAGGTTTTCTACTGATATTTACTTGTTGACATATAATGTAGATAACATATAGTTAATATAGCCAGTTATACAATTATTTATGCAGTTATATACAATTACATAGACATATAGTAGTTGACACTAATGTTGTTGACATAATGTAGATCGGTACGCTGTGAAAATACAGCAAAAATAAACCTACGTGAAAGCATTGGGTAGGTGGTTTCTTTTAAACAGCGCTGTAGTATACTTTGCAAACAACCAGCATTACCGGGTACCTGCATTGGAATTGGAACTCTCCCTACAAATACAGCCTCTATAGATTTGTATAACAGTGTAGAAATTTGGCTACTACTAGTATACAGGTTTGTATAACTTGCCAATTGCAAATCAATAACATATTTCTCTATTTCTTCAGGTGAGTGATTGAGGAAATCGAGTTACTGTGCCAATAAAGAGACAGCTGTGCTTTAGTAGACATGTTCTGTCTGGCCATAGTATATAAAGTCATCTGCAATAGAATATAGACCAGCGATTGCTGACATATGTACCCAGTAAGTCAGCAAATTGATGTATTATTTTTGTAGATCGGTGGTTGTGCCACAGGAATTAATGGGGTGTGTTCCATTTTGGATGCGCAAATGAAGGTTCTCGGTTTACCAATTTTAATGACATCTTATACCATCATTATTCGATATCATCATTATTAGTTGAAAATTATTTCCATGGTATTGTATCTGTGGCTTGGCTCTTGTAGCATAATATTCAGGAAAGCATTATCCATACATATATTAATTTAGCATATCTCTGAGGTATATCAGTTGTCAATATTGCTCAAGTTTGGTACACACTTGATAAATTTGGTGATTTGTGACCTGAATTATTTGTTAACCTCCCCCACACCACCTTTCATTGCAAGATCCTCCTAAAAGATGCCTTTCAAAATATTATAAAAAAGTGCTATTGACAACATCTATTACTACGTCCGTATCCGCTTAAGAAATCGAAACTTTAAACCATACTGGGAATTAAAAACTATATTGATGTTTGGTTCACAAGCAGGGCAAACAATTTCAAAACTTTATGAACCTCTTTTAGGTTATTGCAACATATTATACTCAGATGTGTGTATAAATTTATATTTTTAAGTTGTAAATCTATTATAGTCGTTACATCATCGTACATCATAATGTCAAATGTTGTATCATATCTTCAAGACTGGCGCTTTTCCAACAAATTTGAAAATGAAATAAAATTCATTTCACTTTCTTACGGATACTAGTACAGCAAGCTGCTACATCCTCACACCGTATATTTTTTGTTTAGTAGCTCTTATTTAGCTCTGTTCACTGTCATTAAAATATTTCAATAGGGAAAATAGTTTTGTTTCATTGTAAATCTTGTTATTTTTTGTTGCATCCTGATTTATGATCTGATTTATGCTGTATGCATCCTGAGTCGAGTGTTGCAGCATTTTGCAGTCGTAATACGCTTCAAGAACTCATCATTATTTACTACAGCTGCAGTGCTGCACTGGTACTAAGTAAAGCACCAGTATGATACTTTGCAAACAAAGATGTGGCAAATCAGATGTTGGTACCAATACTGAATATAAAGTTTGTGTATTTTTCTAGACTAAAGTTGAGTCATTGCAACGAAACAGAAGATAGGATATAAATTTAGAACAGAATGTCTTCAAAAGCACCTGAAAAGAAACAAGCAGCACCATCGACTGCTTGTGCACGCTTGCGGAAGGATTTCACCAAACTGCTTAAAGACCCCGTTCCATATATAGTGGCTAGCCCAAAGGCAGAAAACATCTTAGAATGGTAAGGAATGAAGCAGGGTTCGCACGAAGAAATCATTCGATTTAAATAAAGCTATTTTTGCGATTTATTCGATTGTTTGCGATTTTATCATATTTCATATTCATTCTGATACAGTTCCATTCCAGCAAGAAATTTAGCGTTTTTATTATACCCTACTGGAAGAAACTATTGGTTGGAATTAATTTAAGCTAATTTCGCTAAAGAAAGATTCGCCAAAAATTAATTCCGCTAATATTTAATTGACAACAATTTTAATGGTTCTAGTAGTAAAATTTAAAGGTTTATATAGAAAATAACACTTTGTGCGATTTTAAACTTTGCTAATTCAAAATTCTCCAAAAATAAAGTCCGCTAATTCAGGTTTATGCTGAGGATTCGCCAAAATTATGTCCGCTAATAATTTATTCCAGTAGGGTATTTAATATATAGAGTGACTCATCTATAAGTAAATATATGCAAGCTCTGAAACAAGATGAACTGGTTAAGTTTTACACTTGCAAATAGGTTGTATACACAGATTTTTCCTACCTAGCACAGGCTGGCCTTTGACTGTTAATATGCTCAGGAAATCTCTATTGAAAGCATTGTTGAGTTAGTCGTACACCATTCAAAGCTTTGAAATTCACTTATCCACTTATGCTGGCTGCAGCAGGCTTTGAACAATGTATGCCCTTCCTCCCCTCTACAGGCAACATAGTCAACAAAATAACAAATTATTTGTTTACTGTTTTAATTTCATTAACCAAAATTCTCGATGCAGCAAATGAAACCCTACCATCCCCCAACCTTTGGAGTATAATGTTATGAATCTGAGACTTGCAAATGAGATATGAGTTTAAATTTGCATTGATTTTGCCATCTTAGCTTATGTTAGCTTATTCTTTCACATGTTGCAAATCTAGAAGGTGAAATAAATTAGGAACTGTTCAGAGTTTCTTACTTCATGAATATAACAGTGCATGAAATATTACCACAAAAGAAAGCAAAAAGCATTACCTTATTTCTGGCTTTAGATTGCCTTTGTAAATGTGGGTCCATAGAGGCAGCTCCAATTGGTCTACATATTGTTATTTTAGCAGCTATAATACTATATATAATCAGAATGAGGAAAGACGGGCCGCAGAATTTAATCACCAGCAGCCAGTTAAATAGTTTGGTATGGTGAACACCTATCCATGTGTTGGACTCACACCAGGTCTCTCCATCGTCAGATATTACTATGGGTGAGGCTAAATACTCTGAGGTAACTGCGAAGTCAAATATCCAGAAGATGGCAATAATATATATCATGGCTCTCCGTCTGTTCCGTAGCCTCAGAGTTCTGGCGTGAGAGAATACTATGATGAGCCGCTCTATAGCTATAGCCAAGTTAGCTAGAGGAGAACCGTAGGCACTGAATATATAGCAAAATCTGTACATCCTACAGACGACAACATTGTCTACGAAGTTGGCTCCAATAAGTTCCAGTGCGTTAGGAATAGGACCTGCGATCGAGTAGAACAAATCAGCTACTGCTAAGTTTATAATGAGTATTCTAATGTCTCTTACTGAGGATCTCTTGCCTCTGGTAAACACCAGGATAGTTATGGTGTTGAATACTAATCCCAGGACACACATGAGTCCATATACCGACATTAACATGACCTTCTCAAAACTACCAGGGTTCCATTCGGCACTGTCACCATCGTCTTCTGTAACATTGGTCCCATTCAGGTATGTGATATTGCTATACATTGAGCTGTTCATATCTTCTGCACTGATAGTCTCGTTAAATAATCCAACGTCAGCCATATTGTACTTGTAGATTGCTGTTACATGATATCCCCTTCTTTAATCTCAAATATTTCAGTAGTTAAGTTGTTGTTCTTGCATATCCAAGCTAATTTGTTATGACTGTATTCTCCCGTATACTAGCAGTATTTATTAGTCCAAGGACAAAGGAAGACCGTGTATATCTTACTAGATGCCTACTCCACAACCATTACCTTATGCCACAGCTACCATTGCCATACTGAAGTAGAGTATTATGTGTTACTATCATAAGCGACTAACTGTCTAACTCGCATGTACCAAGCCCAATGAATCATGAAGAGTTCCACTATATCACTATAGCACAGTTGGCTTAACTCTCCTCGCCTATCATTTATTCGTTAGCTGTAAGCAAACTACTTAATAACGGAAAAGACAAAAAATTTAGTGGTCTGCTAATCAGTCGATCGTTTCACCATTTAGCAAGCATAATACTACAATGCAAGCCTCTAGCCTCTTGTTGCAATCCTCTAGGAGGAGCCCAACGTTGTACACATGCTATGCGTATGCAACCTGCATGCATACATAATCTACATAGTCTACATAGTTCAAGCCACAATAGGCAATTATTAATGGTGGTAAGCGGCTGTAAGTACCATTACACTGGTGTAATGGTACAATGCCAGGAAAACAGAACAATACAAGCTTTGTTGTCTGATGTTTTTTCTTAACTTCACAGACCGCTCAGGGTGGCCTTACAGCATAACAAAGGACTGCCTCAACCCCAGTATGGCACTCGGTCTTTAGATTTACCTGACATGCACTTTTATCCTTATAAAATTGCTGTATTGCAACATGTTGATACTTTTAATGGATTTAATGAACAGTTTGAGAGTTTAGAAATGAAAGATTAGATATAGAGAAATTCAGACAACCTAGGGAGTGTAGCATGCACGCAGAGGCGTATATTATGTGAAATTCAACCCTTTAGCATTTACAAGATTGCCCGGCACATCGGACATTTTTTTTGTTAAGGGGTTGAGAAAAATGTTATAGGGTGTTGAAAAATTTTGTTTAGGGGATTGAAAAAATATGTTAGGGGGTTGAACAAAGCTGTCAGGGGGTTGATAAAACTGTTAGGGAGTTGAAAAAGCTGTTATGGGGTTGAAAAAGCTGTAATGGGTTGAAAAAATGTGTTAGGGGGTTGAGTTTTGATGGTTTTTTGATGGCTTGATATGTTTTAATGAAGATGATGCTAAACAAAATTGACAAAAAAGTTACATAATTTTTTTTGGCCTCAGATTCTACCTCCGAACGTTCGGCTGTTTGGGGGTGTAATATACGCTCATGCATGCACGGACAACTGCATGGTTGAAGAGGGGCCTGGTACACTAATGAAGGCAAATTGGAGGATGCGTGGATCCAACAATGAGATAATTAGGAGCAGGGAGTCAGTGCACCAGGGGAGACAATTTAAATAGGAAATATATTTTAACAATAAATGGACTAAAGCTGGAATATGGGTGGATACAGCAAAAGAGACAAATGGGAATCAAATATCCACACCTCTAAAGACCCACACCTCAAATATCCACACCTCTAAAGACACAATTAGGAATATGAAATGGGTACCAATTTGAAGGCTCTCCATGGAGAGTGAATTCACATTACCGTACAGGGTACAATTCCAAATAGGGAGTGGCAATAACCTGAGAGACCAGAGGCGTAATATCTTATCTCGAACCCTAGCAATTGCAAGAGTCAAATCAGAAGAGGGTTGGTTTGGAATGTTTAAAATGTGAGAATTGTGCCCAAGTTGAAATTCAATGATACACATTCAACAAACTTGACTTGTATTGAAAGTGACTGTTTGCTGAAAGTGAAACTGTTTTCAACAGATAAACTACATGTACACAAATGTAACTACAACATGAGTTTATTATAAATATTGTAGCAGAGACCATTGCGAGATCATAGTTTGTAGTTATTCAGTCTTATTCATCAGGGATTATACTCAATAGATCTAATCCTGTGTCTTGTTTGTACATGCAAGTGAACTTGGTCACATATTTAATCAAGATCAGAAACATTAGTGGGCCCTGGCAGAGGACATCGTTAATATTGTAACATATTGTTAGGTTTCTGACTAGTCTCAGTATTTTAGTACTGACAGTGACAGTGTGTTGTAGTAGCTGAAATAGTCACCATCACAATTTGAGTAACCAAACATGTATTTGTAAGGCCATGTAATGTAATGTAATGCAATGCAATGCAATGCAATGCAATGCAATGCAATGCAATGCAATGCAATGCAATGCAATGTAATGTAATGTAATGTAATGTAATGTAATATAATATTGATTTCCCTAGTATATGGGCCTATATTACACAATAGTTATGTGAGGTTGACTAACCTATTTTTATATATTATCTTTTATTTTTGTCTACTTACAATTAAACCGAAGTTGTCTCTGTAAAATGTGGTTTGTTTGCTCTTGGTTGAAACGTGATCAAATGGGTTAGAGACAGCATGATTGCCATTGAATATTTCTGAAAGTCCAGGAACAGTGTCAAAGGGAATTCCTCCATCATCTAATCTATTTTGAACTTCTTGGCGGATAACGTCTATAGTATTATTTACCAGAGCTGTAGACCCCTCCACAATTTCATCAAGAGCCATTTGTGTGAGTAGTTGGGTTTCCTTTGTTTTCAAAAGAAATAGAGCATTTTGTTTTCTGTATTTATCAATAGGGTCATTGACACCATCTATTTCCATCAACTGTATTTCTTCTTGTCCATGATGAACGTGATGGTCGTTATCATCCACTCCGAATTCGTCAACGTTTGTTGGAATTGCTGCTGTATGCAGATCCACGTCCTTGTGAGTACGCCGAAGGTGACTTTTATAACCATACACATTGGAAAAGATCGTTCGACATCTAGGAACCTCGCATATAAGTCTTACATCTCGATCATATTTATGAACCAACACTAAATGACTTATCATAAAATAAATACTTGAACAAGAAAACGTATCACCACAAATCTGACAAGAGATAGGCATAATTTCACATAATAAATTTTCCAAATTTTTCTCTGTTTATAAAATCAACTTTGTGCTCTCTGCAATTCGAAGTTCGAACCTTGGCGGCCAATAAGCCTTGCATGCAATCCCGCAAAGGTGTTTGGGTGACCATAATTTTTCTTGCCGGAACATGATTGGTTAATATATTGAGTGTCACATGACAAAGTGTCATATGTGGTCTAGTCGGTCTAGCCGTCTCGTGGTCTCGCACTCTCGCCGTCTAGATTAAAACAGCAGCCAGGAAGCTACCTACTCCTTTCG
>JAOQGN010242975.1:0-10468 GCA_027564295.1 Himantozoum antarcticum | reverse complement strand
TACCTACCTACCTACCTACCTACCTACCTACCTACCTACCTACCTACCTACCTACCTACCTACCTACCTACCTACACCTGCCTGCCTGCCTACCTACCTACCTACCTACCTACCTCCCTATCTACCTACCTACATACCTACCTACCTACCTACCGTAGTTGTTTATTAGACACTAGCACACAGCTGGGTGCATTAGATGCAACCAGCTGAACGACTTCTATCACTGTCTCATAAACCAACAAATACTAACCTAATGATATTCAGGCCTCTATATCATTAGGTATCAACTGGGTATGAGTTGGCCAAATATAATGCTGATATGGAAGATGATAATTTGCTTACGATTTTTCCACCTTCAGGTGAAACAGATTTCCCACAGATGACAAAGAGTTAGTTTAGATCCTAGTAAATACTATTCCTTGCCACTCAAGCACATTGCGAAGCATGATTTATGATGGAAGAATAATCATATTCCTCCATCATATTGTGGAAGTAAAGTCACTCTATCTAATTCTTCACATGCAATAATGCTTCAGACATCCATGCTAATACAAAGTATTTGTTTACTTTACAGACACAGATCAATAGAATCTGAAAGCCTGAGTCAAATGATTGCTGAGTATGTCAAAGAGTCCTGCCAGGTTGGTGATATTGGGTCATCTTTTGAATGTCCTTCATTGTCATTGTGCTTAAACGGCTATCAAGGAATTATTTAGCTTATGATCGCCGTACAATTTTTAAATTACCGACTGTTTTTGTAAGTAGGACTGTAGGTGTGATGGTCAAATTATTGAGATTATTGAAGAATCCTGATGCTTTTCAACAGGCTGAATATTACGTATTTTATTATTATATTTCCGCATTATAAGCTAATTTCACGAGATTAATATTGAATTATTTCAGACATTTGCTGCAAAGAATTTGGCAGAGCTGCATGAGAAATGTGCTAAGCTCCACATTCAGGTAGTATATGATCAGCGGAATAAGCTGTAATAGCTAATTTGGCTGTGATTGTGTCTATGGACCATGAGAACTTAGGCTATCTGGTTAAGCTAGATAGCTTGAGAACTTAGGCTATCAGGGTGAGCTAGGTAGCTTGAGAACTTAGGCTATCAGGGTGAGCTGGGTAGCTTGAGAACTTAGGCTATCAGGGTGAGCTGGGTAGCTCAGCAGTGGAGTGTTTGATCTATTATCTATTGTTTGGTGATTCAAGTCACCATGGAGTCACTCTGTACATGTATGTAGTTTATTTGGCTACATAGTTACGCACGGCCTCTGTGGTAATATATGGCATAGACTACAGCTCCTAGTACCATTTCAGTACATTCAAAAACGCTGTTTGATATTCGGTAGCAATACAGATATCTATTTAGTTGTAATAAGTAATTGTTATCATTACTATTTATTATAATAATAATAATTAGTATTATTATTAATAATAATAATTTCCACTCATTTACACCGAATAGTAGTAATCTGAGCTACATTACATGGCTAGATTACATAGGCGCATATTGAGCCTCTCTGACCAGTCAGTCACTTATAGGGGTACAACTATACACAAGTGATGATAACTGCTCTAAAATGGTAATACTGCTGATGTTGAATTTTTTCATTGAAATATAATTATTTCTAATTGGCGATTTTCAATTTAATGTTTCTCTTGTACTGATGTAAGCTTATTCACATTACTTTATAGATACCAGAGTGTGAACACATCAGCAATATAATTTGCACACCCATCAGAAATGCTGATGGGCAGATAATTGCAATCGGGCAAATGGTGAATAAGAAAGATGGACTATTTTCTACTGCAGACATCAATGCATTTGAGGTGAGTTAACTACTACCTCTCTTATCAGATCATATTGTGATAGAATTGCTACAGCCGGTGACTATATTTGCCTAATAATAACATAGATGGTAGATGCTCAATTCAGTTACGATTTATCATCACTATATTTGTGATTATTAATAGCTGTCGTTTCCAGTGAATCCAACCAAAATCCTTTTGGTCAAACATGACATTTACAAAAAAAAACATTGGTGTTATGCTGAATCGTTTTAGCATCGCGCCATGCGCAAGTACATTGCAATATAGAGTTGTCATCCTAATCTAAACAGTGCTAGACAACTCTATATTTATCATTGAGGCTTGAGTTTAGAGTTAAGCTGTTAAATTTGTTGTTACAATGTGTTGTTAGAGTTAAATGAAATGCCAAACAACGTTTGTGCAACATTCGAATGTGTTGCAATTATTGTAAGTAATTGTATCTGAGTATTATATCCTATTTGGTGCAGGGCTTTGTTATATACTGTGGACTAGGAATTCAGAACACACGAATGTATGAAAATATCAATAGAATGAACAACTTTCAGAAAGTATGTCTGGAGATGCTCTCATATCACGCTACAGCGCACAATGATGAAGAGGTCACTTTATTACAGGTACAACCTTCCTCCACCAATGTGGGGAGGGGAAGGGCATCGGGCGAGATGGGTGGGAGACGGGTGTTCGTGCAATACTGTTTACATCTCTTTATTACACTTATCTTTGCTATGTCGTTTTTTGTGCACATTAGATCACTATGACAGCCTCCAGTCCTCCCAGTCACCCCTGGTTAGGTGGATGGGGATGGGAGAATGTGTATACTGTAGCAAGGTAACTAACTGCATGTATATTATAGTAGATAGTGGGCATGCCATAGCTGCTAAATAGAATTTTGTGGCTAGTACCAAAAAAATTAAAATATTGATAAATACTAAAAAGATATTGTAAAACAACTTGTTGTAACTCAAAATTTGCCATGGCCTGTTTTGATGCCTCATGTAGGTGATGTTTGACGATATAATTTCAAGTTGTGTTGACCTTAAAATGGCGTAGATCATAGATAAGATGCCAACTAACATCGCAATGTGTCTTACATTTTTAGTTAAATAATTACTGACCGTACATGCATTTCTTTAACCATTCCAGGTTCTCTAAAACTTGGCAAACGTTAGCCTGACTTACCAAGCCACTTGCATTGGGAGTTATGTGCTCACGGATAGTATGGCTCATAGTTGGTGGGGTGGATAACCCCCACCCCACCAACTATGAGCCATACTATCTGTGAGCACATAACTCCCAATGCAAGTGGCTTGATAAGTTAGGCTAGGCAAACGTGTGAGCAAAAAACCTGAATAATAAGCCTGCTAGCTTGTGCCAACCCTCCAGCCTCCATCCACACATAATATCAGCAAACAGATTTGCTCATATCATATTTAGTTTTTGTTTATTTGCAGGAACAGAAGCTGAGCAAACGAAGGTGTGAAAATGTCATGTCTGCTAGGTTCACGGCAGATATTCTGACAGACGATGAAACAGTTCTAGCTGTTGTGTTCATGTTTAGTAAGCTGGCTCTGACACAGTGCTATAATATAAATAAGACGGTAAGCAATAGCCTAACTATTTTGGCAAGTCAAATGATGACAACCCTCAAGCCCTGAGCACAACTTAGACCATAATCCTGAGTGAAAAAAAGCTCATTTATATAATTGGACATTGGCAGATGGAATATGGGCCGTCTCAACTTTTAACTTTCATATTTCTTGGCACAAGTTTTTGTCTGACACTTTCATGAAATGAACTATTTTCCTATTTAATTATATTAATGACTTGCGACCGACTCCCACTAATTGTATTATGGTAGGGTGTCTTACAATTATCACGGCTGTCAATGCATACACGATCACGGTGCTCATTTACGAGGTCCTGGGTTTGATTTCCAGTGTGGTCAAAATTTTCTCTGCCGATAATTCCTGGACAATATTATTAACCCTAAATTTGCTTCCTGTCTTCTGATGAGCAGGCCAACTATCGAGGGGTAGGGGAGTTTCCCTCGATTAGCTCAGCTGTTTTATTGCCACCTAAAACAATACAAACCAAACAAGAGATGCACTCTTACATTATTTGATTTGTCTCTTACAGACACTGCTTCAGTGGATCTGCAGCGTAAAGAAGAACTACAGACAAGTGGAGTTTCACAACTGGCAGCACGCCTTTAGTGTCGGCCAATCCATGTTCTGGCTTCTCATGGTTAGTATTACATTTTCATTATCAATGTTAAAAACATATAATTCATATACAAGAATACCTCTTCCGATGTCCGGTTATTGAGTACAGTCCGGTGTCCGATGTCCGGTTAGTCCTTTTCTGAGGACAAACTAGTCTTCTCTCCATTTTCAATCATCGATTTGGTGGTTGAATTACCGTGGCAGATTATAATAGATGTCCTGTTAGGAAGGAAGATGTTGCATTTCTGGAAAAGCCTGTTTGATTTAAAAGTTTTGCCACCGATTGCCTCTTATGCAATTATAGTATTTCTCTTCATCAATCTACAATGGTGATAATGAGTTGCTTGGACATCCCCTGGTAGACATTGGTAGACGTTGGTAGACGTTGGTAGACGTTGGTAGACGTTGGTAGACGTTGGTAGACGTTGGACAGACCAGACTATAAATAATTTACTGCGTGATTATTTGCCACCAGTATGGCTGGTCACTGGTCAACAGTAGAGCTGCCGGCCACTGGTCAACATCTCACCAACTTGTAGTTTGACTGTTAGTGTCAATGTAGTCCTCCATTTGTGTTCACCCATATATTTATGGTTACAGCCACTTATGTTTATACATGTACTACATAACTTTGAATGAAGAGGAGTCAGGTTAAGTAGAGCACATATATCTGCATAAGTAATTAGAACAATATGTATTATGTACTAGCTCACAATTGTGTACTAATGTTCTTATACATGTACATGTAGCTACTATGCTTTGTTTTACCTGTAGCAAAGTGATATTAGTTGTGTCTTAACACAGCTAGAGAAGTTGACACTGATGGCAGCTTGCTTCTGCCATGACTTGGACCATAGGGGCACCAACAATGCTTTCCAGCAGAAGTTAGTTACAATTTGTTAAAATGGTACTGTACCTTGGAAAGTGATACCTAGGAAAGTAATGCCTAGGAAAGTAATGCCTAGGAAAGTTGGTTTTTATTTGGAGAATTTATTTGTTTAAGATATGACTAGTCATCTATAAAGGGAGTTATGGGCTCCCTGTATAGATGTTTAGGAGTTTTCGTCTCTCACTTTGCTTTAATTTCGTCATTGTTTAATCTTTGCAAATATATGCTCATTTCATTTATAGCACTGTTGCTTAAAAGCAAGAGTAGGTTAAATAAAATAAAACTAAACTAAACTTGATGTCGGAGGAATATTCTCAGCAGAACATCGCTGCAGAATAGTGCTGTCTCTGTCCAAGGAGTTTCATACCTTTATTCAGGGGAATAAAACTCCTTGCTCTGTCAATCCCCTCTCATTTATTGGATTGTGCCTCTATTTTCTCCCAAATAATCCTGCATATACTTTTATTTACTTTGGCACATTTTTATATTTATGCATACTTGTTATATTATTTCATGCTATAATTATATTTTTGTTATCTTACCAACTTTGTTGAGATCCGATAAGCCCATTTAGGAAGGGGACAACTAATACGTCATTGAGGGACATACCCAATCCATAGACTCCAATTAATCCTAACTAAGTTCGTTATGACTAACTCCTAACTAAGTTTTGACACTAGGGACAAAGCTGATTCATCAGGAGCGGATGACTCTTAATTCCTTATACCACACTCAAATTGATATTGTTAGTAGAGTAATTATGATATTGGCGAAACTTTTACACCATCTCCTTATAATTTAAACATCAATAGAAGATTATTTTTACACCATCTTCCTTTGAACAATTGTCTCTAGTAGATTATAGAATAACCTCTTCCATACTATAAGAAGGTACCTAGTACCCTCATAATTATATTTATATTAGTGATATACTGATATTGATATATGGAATCATATAGTTACCATCAGCTACGCAACAGCTACTGTTGACGTTGAAGCACATGTATTTCATTGTAAGTACGGACTGATACTCGTAGCAGGTAGCAGGTAGCAGGTAGCAGGTAATGAAACTCGTAGATGACTAGAGGCATTTGTGATTTACCTGCCACGTATCTACTTCGCCTATCTAATATTCAGCTCATTGAGATCAAATCTGTTCCTGTAACTTGGTTTGATAACTAACCACTATCTGACTTTCTGTTACTGAAATCACAATTTAAAGCATATATTATGCGAAAAACCTCAAATTGTCTTACATCATAATTGAGTGGTGTCGGCTGTCAGGCCATACTGTTTAGCAGCTGATCAAACATTGACTATATTTTGTTCCATACATTAGAAGCAAGTCCCCATTGGCAGCACTACATGACTCGTCCACAATGGAACATCACCATTTTGACATGGCCCTGCTCATCCTTAACACAGATGGAAACAATATACTGGAGAGTTTACCTGAGCAAGATTATGCGAGGGCCGTGTATCTACTTAAACACTGCATACTATCCACAGATTTAAGTCTGCATTTTCAGTGAGTCAATGTTCTAAACTCTTTACGCAGAATCCAGAGTTATTTGCATTTTATATACATGTAATTATATCTTACTGAGAAAATTAAAAAAAAGAAGAAAGGTTTTGTCTCACCCATGCAAATATTAGCCGTGGCAAACCATATCATTTGCCCCGCTCTATACAATGTCAAAATAGTAGTGGTAGGCACAATTGCAAAATTTTAATCACGATTAATCCTACCCTTGGGGAAAATTGATCTTCAGTTAATCTTGGAAATAATCTTGACTTAGTCTGCTTCAAAGATTGCCGTATATTGAAGAAATTAAGTTGAAATTGCGTTACGTTGATCCATACAGCTCATAACATTTGTTTTGATGGATTGCTCAAATTGAACCGCTCATCACGTAAAGTAACTGGGTATTTATTTCTAGGGTGTAGAGTGAGTCAGTAGAGTAGGTAAATGGACAAAGAATGTCTGCCAAGGCATAGTATTGCTTCTGTTCATGTTGACCATGGTTTGAAATGGAAACAAAATAGACGCACATTGGCTACTACACATAATTCAGCCATTATATAGCAAAATTCCATTCAAGAATGTAGTGGCTTTGCATGAAAATTCTAAGGTTAATCAGAGGCAAAATTAATTGAGTTAATTTAATCTTTTGAGAACTAATCAATTTAATTTCAATTAATAACTTGATTAATGCCCACCGCTACAAAATACTCGTAGGTGGTTTAATGGCAATAATTTCCTTAATTTGTGCAACATTGCCTCTATAGGAGTTATGCCCGGGAGTTCACCCTGGGAGTTCACCTCGGGCTGTCACCTCGGGCTGTCACCTCGGGCTGTCACCTCGGGCTGTCACCTCTGGCTGTCACCTCTGGCTGTCACCTCGGGAGATCACCTCGTGCACGCATTCAAGCATTTTTAGTACAGGTCTTGTCCTTTTGGGAATCGTATAACACAAGGCATGCAAATCAGCAAGCAAAAAGAGTAAAATTGAAAGTTTCGTGCTGATTTCGGGTTTATTTCAGTACAATGTGACCTATGCTTAAGACATTATCTCACTCTATGCTAATAGAAAATAGTGTATCTCAATGAAGGCAATGATACTTTATGGTAACAGAAGATTTTCTATGTTCAGGTGCAGAGAACACTGGAAGACTTCAATCTCACCTAATTTAATTAATGGAATTGACTGGAGTCTAGATGAGAATAAAAATGTCTTGATGTAAGTAGATTACATACCGACTGAAATAATGAGCCTTACTGTTGAAGCCCACCAACAACCTGACTGTGGGTGGGGGATCCCCCTGGATTTGCATGTTTCAACATCAGCTACTGTATATTATACACACGCCAACTGCTATCACTTAGTTGGTATGATTTCAAGTTCAAATAATGGTAAGCTGCTTTCTATTGGTGCTTAGTTGTGCGAGGCTGCCATTTTAAATTTCATGCTGTTTCAGAAAGCGTAGATAAAAATAGTTGATTGCCTATATAGATTTAACTTTCAATCTTTAGAAGATGAAAATGAAGCTTGTAATAATTATTGCATAACCATATCAGAATCATCATAGATTATTTTTTAACCTTAAAATGGCAATGCACGCTTAAAACATGACTGTGGTTAATTTTATGCACTTGAAATACACCCTCTCCTTCGGTTATAAGCCCTTCCTACTTTATTTTGTGAACCCGAAATCACGCTCTCCTCCCATTATAAGCCTTTCCAACGTTAACCGGCTGATGATTTCAATGAAAGGTAATTTACACACAATTTCTGCATCTACCATCTACCATGTATTTGAATGCAGGAGTATGCTGATGACAGCTGCAGATCTAGGAGCATCAGTCAAGCCTTGGAAGATACAGTATGAGACGGCATCACATTTAGCAGAAGAGTTTTACCAGCAAGGAGACAAAGAGAAGACTGAGCTCCACTCTGAGCCAATGGTGGGTGTAACTACCTTCATAGTTCAAACTAGCACCGTCCTGAACCTTTCGTATGCAAACGGGTCTCCACAAGCTCCACGGGTTGGGTCGGGGAAAACCCTTAAGATCTGGTAGAATATCCAAGTGTAAATGATGTAACCGATTGCGCGTGACATGAGGATTGCTTCGAAACAAGATTGCCACGAGCCATGGCTTCTAAAATGTATTTCATGACATAACAGTTAACAGTAAAACCATTTCCATGGTTTGTTTGACATCTGGTTGACATCTGTTTTTCTCATCTGCTGATGAAACTATATTATACAAAGTATAATAGTATTGGTTCTTGTGCAATACATAGCGCAGTACATACATGTAGGCCTAAAAGTATGTACATGTAAAAGTACATGCATGTACAGGGTTGTACGTACTTGTACATGTACCATGTACAAGTACGTACAGGTACAGGTACAGAACGTCTGCTTTATGCGTGCAAAGAAGGGCAGGTAGGCTTTTGATGGTATTTGAGTGGCTTTGCCCTTATTTGCCCCCCTTTGCTCTAATTGTAGTCAGCTTTGTTTGGCTCTTTGGTGTGTATTGCATGGAGATGCGTGGAGATGGGCTACATTTGCCCCTTTTAGACTTTGAGCATTGTATAAGAGACATGAGATATTGTATTTTATTTTATTGTAGAAACTAATGGACAGAGAATTCCAAAACAAGCTTCCTGAGAATCAACTGGGGTTTTTTGATGAAGTTTCGGTTCCGGCTTATACCGTTAGTACCGTATAATCTGGTCAATTAGAAAATAGCTAATTGACCAGATTATATAATATATTTGAGGCAATTAGTGATGATCATGATTTTTTGCAGTAAAAGCCTGTTCTAGAGTAACTCCACAACCATAATTTAATATAATTGCTAATCCTTAAATATTTTATATATATATTTCATCCCATAAAGGGGTCAATCACTCAAGCAAATAATGATATCTTTGACCATTTACCCTGCACCGAGCCCATAGTACTGAGAATGAAATGGTTCACAAATTATTTGCCCTGAATTAGAAAATTTTGTGTGAGCCTTTTTGTCCAGACAAATTGGCCTGATCTATTTACTCATGGGTGAATGGCACATATACATTTCTGTTTCATATGAGAAGACGACTCTAATAATTTAATCAAAGAGAAAAAGTGGATCAACTAGGATACACATAGGTATGACCTCGTGACCTTGTGGTATGACCTCGTGACCTCGTGGTATGACCTCGTGAGCCGTTTCATTGTTAATTTATTTTGTCTGGATGAAATGGCTCATGCATTTTTGTTTTAGCAGCGACAAATATTTTGTGAGCCATTTCATATTGGGTACCCATTGATGGTTTTGGTGGCAGTTTGCCACACTTCCATCTTTCATTATACTTTTCCAGCTGCTTTCAAATTAACACTCCGACATATCTACCCAAGATCTAGAAAGCTACAAACCAAGGAGTTTTATTTCCCCACCAGGTAGTGCAATTCCATTGTGTGGCGAAGAAGGTGCGCCTCTATCACGGGCTGTTCTACATGGTCCTAAAATGGGAGCTGCAGTAGTTTATGATACATAGACTAAGAATCACATAAAGCTGTAACACAAACAGCGTACAGGTGACACAAAGGACAGAAAGTGTTGACCTCTGTATTGTGGATGGCGGTCTTGGTTTTCAATGGTCAATCAAATGAATCTGCGCATGTTATTCAAGGACACTGCTCCCACCTCACATATTTTTCTGAAATAGATTTTGTTCCTTTTCCACAGATGAAAATCATGCTTGCAAATGGAAAGTTAACAACTTTAACATTCTAAGGACTATTTAACACTTCCATCAACAATATAAAGAGAAAATTATTAATATCTGTTAAAAAGAACATCTGTAAAAAAGGGGCACAAAAATATGCTACATGTGCTTGAGTCAATTCTAAATTGAAGATTGACTTGACTAGTTGCCACCTATCAATGTTTTTTTGTGCAAATAAACATCTAATTGGTCTATCTCATGATGTCCTTGACAAATTTTAGTAAACAATCATGTATAACTT
>JAOQGN010242864.1:0-10468 GCA_027564295.1 Himantozoum antarcticum | reverse complement strand
TGCGGAGGGGCGGGTATATAAATATAGTGTCTGCCCCAGGTCTTATTCAAGGCTTGCGGAGGGGCGGGTATATAAATATAGTGTCTGCCCCAGGTCTTATTCAAGGCTTGCGGAGGGGCGGGTATATAAATTCAACACAATATACCATTAGTACTTGTAGGTAATACGTGTGTAGGTGTAGTGGTACGGCCTAAGCGGAGACTCGCTGTAACCACACTGGTATCTAGAACTATGTGATAGCAACAAGCCTAGTCATAGTGTGGTGTTTAGACTATGATAATATTGTCAGTGGTATGATCCTCTGTATTTTGGGCTGCTACACAGTTACATGTTAAATAGTTAAATAGACTGTGCAATACTTGCACAGTCTATTTTCTGTGCAAGTATTGCACGTACTGTGTGATATGATATTACGAGTTTTTACGAGCACAGTCAATTTCTGATATTAGGTTACAAGTTGCAGTTACAGGTTACAAGTTGCAGTTAGATATGCAGTTACAAGTTAAATAGACTGTGCAATACTTGCACAGTCTATTTTCTGTGCAAGTATTGCACATACTGCATGATACGATATTACGAGGTAGCAATATAGCTATTGACAGGTGTCTAAAGTCAGTATACCAATTACAGTATGCAATTTCTGATATTAGGTTGCAATACCTATCATCAATTCCTGATAAATTGGATAAGTTTGTAGATATTCAGTATATTTAAAAAGTGCTAGTAAAGTATAAAAATCACATAGCAGATACAATGTAGATGTAGATTGCTAGGGGTATACACATACCTAAATTAACCTCTTTATTCTATTTAGTCTGAAGGTATCAAACAGTATATATGATTGCTAGCAAAACGTATAAATAGTATCTGTATAATTACGTAGTGGAAGTACATAACATAAGACATATTGGAAGTTATCTTATCATCATGACTGAGTATTGTAAGTGTATATATAGCTTGACCTAGCTTGATCTGTTGCTTCTATTCTCACACGGAAGTTGGTAGGTGACAACTTCCATGCATTTGTGATAGCTTGATAGACAGAGCTAGGGTGCTGCAGCTTGTCATCATCAGACGATGGATTGACTTATTGCTAATTATTGGGCCATGCTCATAGGCATAGATCCATGTATAATACTAGCCCTGTGTGACAGGGCTCTTTGCAGTGGCTGGTGAGGAGAGAGAATTACTCCCTCCCCATACAGAGAGGCACGTGATAAGGCGTGTAGCATAGGCAAGTATTAGCACATAGAGAGAGTCTGATATGTCCCACTTCTGTCTTCTACCCAGTGATAGTCTCTTATTAGCAGAATCCCACTTGGAACTTGTGTGTGCCACCATCAAAGCCTACCCAAAGTTTGCCGCTCTGTATGCAGATAGCATTGATGTCTCCAATGCCTGTCAGCTTAGAATGCTCTATTTCTTGCAGCTGAGTACCTTCAATGACATGGAGTCACAAGCTCAATATATTACAGCAATAAGAATAATACCGTGCAATTATACGAATGGTATAATTTTGAATGCATCACAAGATATATAGCACTAGAAATGTGCCATGTTGTACACAACCCCAACGACCTCTTGGACCAGGGCTGCTGTAGGCTGTTGCGGCTGCTGTGGCTGCTGTAGGCCCACCAACTCAAAGTTATGATTCAGCTAATAGGAGGACAATAGTATCAAGACATGAGTTCACTTTCTGGTTGTGTTACCACTGCAACTCTGGGAACTCTGTGGAACTCTGGGAACTCTGTGGAACTCTGGGAACTCTGTGGAACTCTGGGAACTCTGGGAACACGACTCTTGGCGACACAACTCCTGACTGCAAACAATGTTAGCTGCCTGTCAACCTTTAGCACAGCCCACATTAACATAACGCTTGGTAACTATAATTACAACTCATATGCAAATTGGTAGGTCACATTTAGACAATGATCAATAGTAACAGGACGCGTGTAGCCTGACCTCCACCTCATAGCCCACCAGCTGCACTAATACCTTCTGTTACACGTAAGGGTGAAATTGAAACAAAAATTTTCTGGGTGTCGAGAAAATTGGGACAGGTTTTGTGACTCACAAACCTGTCATTTGTGACTCACAAACACAAGGAGTATTTATTTTACCTGCAAAAAATTAAATTAATCACCACCATTTATATTTTTTGGATGTAAATCTTGGCCTGTGCCAGGCTCTTTAGTGATGGGATGGCTGGCAGGGAGGAAAAATTTCTCCCCTCGACCTCATTTCTCTACTTGCCAGTCCCTCCCATTGCTAAAAATCCTGGCACAGGCTATGTCAATCTTTGGTAAAAATTCAAGTATCAGGTAGAACAGGAGTGTTTGCATCTCAAGGCAACGTAACAACCCTAACGAGAACTGTCCCAGTTCCTGTCTAGCTTCCACATGTACCTACCATCTCCGTTACCATCCCTAGCGAGAACTGTCTAGCTTCCACATGTACCTACCATCTCCGTTGCCATCCCTAGCGAGAACTGTTCCAGCTCCTGTCCAGCTTCCGCATGTACCTACCATCTCCGTTACCATCCCTAGTGAGAACTGTGTCCCAGTTCCTGTCTAGCTTCCACATTTACCTACCATCTCCGTTACCAACATCAGCGTTTTAAGATAAACTAACCTCCGTATAGTAACATTGTTGGTGGAAGAGTCACATCACTCAAGTGCCCATGTGACACTTAGGGAGATAATGTTGGCAAAAGAGATGAAGGTCCCAAGGTGGCGCAGTTGGTAGTGGCTAGTACCCTAGTAGAAGGCTAGTAGTTAGTTTTGTTAGAATCAGAACTGCAACTGCAACAGAACTGCAACAATACCGCAAGCACGTAAATGACCAAACTCTGTCCTATTGGAAAAATGGATAAATGTAAAACTGTCACTATCTTTGTCAGGTCTGGACGTGTTGCGCAATGCATCCATTTGGATTTGGCTGGCAGTGTCCAAAGTGGGAGTATACTGGGGCATATGTTACCTCTGCCACTCTCCAGTGTTCAAAGTGGGAGTACAAGGCATATGTTACCTCTGCCACTATCCAGTGTACAAAGTGGGAGTACACTGAGGCATATGTTACTTCTGCCACTCTCCAGTGTACAAAGTGGGAGTATACTGAGGCAGATGTTACATCGGCCACTCTCCAGTGTCCAAAGTGGGAGTATACTGAGGCACATGTTACCTCTGCCATTCTCCAGTGTGCAAAGTGGGAGTACACTGAGGCATATCTTACCTCTGCCACTCTCAAATATCCCTAAGCAGCATCACCCTATGAATGCTGTCATCATCTAACTAGACAGACCTTACAACTTGCTTTGTGAACCTATCAGACAGTCAGACCGGCTTCTAAGTGATTTACATAACTTATTACTGCCCGGTCACTGAGTACAAGCCCACTTTGGTGATCTCTATGACATTTCAGAGGCATGTGTAACGTTGCGCATTTTGTAATTAACCATAGTGCTAACCCGCACGCAGGTGGAATTGAAAGCCCCGTGTGCCATCTTATAATCTTAAAACGAAGCTGGCCTGAAAACTTTTGCACCTAATTGTTCAACCTTAAATCAGTGAATTTAGTGACCCTGCATCCCGGAAGAATTAAACAGTCTTCACCAACACTAACCTCGACCGCATAAATAAACGAATTCACTACCACTGGGTTGCCACTGCCACTACTCGTATTAGCGAATGAGAGTGGTGGCAGGCACTGGTACCAGTTGTATCACTGGTACCAGTGATACAACCTGATACCTAGCCTGGGCCCATGCCACACTGGGAGTTATGGCCTCTTGCCCTCGGATGGGTTGGTGGTAGATCGCCGACCGCGGGCGTAACTCCCAATTGCAGGTGGCTTGGTAAGCCAGGCTACCTGATACCTGATTTAATTAGTAATAGTCCAGTGGCAAATGCATTGTATCTCTTCTAGTTTTTAAAATTAGAGCAAAAAATCTCCGCACAACCCGAAACTTGGTGAACTGATGTTTTTCCATATGCTCGTTAAGATGGGCAATATGTACCTTATTTTTATCGGAGGATTTGGTTTTTAGAACTCCATTTATCCCCAGCCACAAGGTCCGAGTTACATAAACAGGTGTGTAATCAATTCATACTTAGAATAACAGATTGTTAAGCATGTTTTTCTGATGTATTATTTACTGTAGCATCAGGCTATGTATAATGAAAACTAAAAAATCCATATAAATTAAAATTGCTCTCTCATAATACGTAAATAAACTAATTGATGTTATTCAGGAGGGGAAAACTTCCGATATACTACATACTCAGTTCTACTATAATATTACCTGTACTGTATCGTACCGTATTCTCGCGGCACTGGGACGCTCGTCTTATAGGTGGGTGTGCCCTATATCATGAGGTTCACTTCACCATTAAGACACGTGTCTAAAAAGTGAGATATTTATTTTTTATTTAATAGGGCGCCTTACATAATGAGAGTTTTATAAATTAATAATGAGTGCGCCTTATAAGGTGAAGGTCACATTCAGCAGTTTTATAAATTAATAATGAGTGCGCCTCATTATTGCGCCTATATCCTGTTATAACACTTGGCCAGGATATAACAGGCCAAGTGTGACTAATAGAGTTATCTTCCCCCCAAAGATAAGATTGGATTGATAGTGAGGTAAGATAACTCTATGGTGTGAATAGCAAGATGAAAGCATTTCGGACTAGCTGACATAGACCTCTTTCACCCAAATGTTGAATGTATGTGTTCATGACATTGAGAAGAAATGGAGGTCATTTAGCATGTCATCTGATGAGAAGGGATGAGAACAGCCCAAGGCAAATGTCATTCTCTGTTGGTGTTGGTATTATTTATGGATTTCAAGCATGTTTAACAGGGTGTGCCCTCAAAGTGAGAGACACAGTAAAAGACACATGTGCCTTGTAAGTGAAGTGCGTCTTATAGTGAATGTACAATCAGTGTGCGTTACACATTGAGCATTTTTTACATACAAAAAATCCGCTCTCACCTTAAGACGCACGTCCCAGTGCCGCGAGAATGCCGTAGTAGTGTTGCATATAATACTATTTGAGTAAGGAATAACAACAAAAATACTAAAATTGTTCACAATGCTAATTGTGAATAATAGTTCACAATGCACAATTGTTCACAAATTCTAATCTATTGACATTGACCAGGGAGGGAAACTCCCAATATACTAGATTGCTCAGTTCAGTATTACTGTTCTTCTATAATATTATTTCCCGTACTGTAGTGGTATGTATTATACTATTTCTGTAAGGAATAACAACGTAAATACTAAATCTGCTCACAAAGCATAAATAATAATCAAATTGATCTGTACCCGGGGAGAAAACTCAAATAGATCACTTTACTCGATACATCGTTAATGTTAGAAGGGAATTGAAGTCCTGTTCTCTA
This sequence comes from Himantozoum antarcticum, assembly GCA_027564295.1. Taxonomy (NCBI): domain Eukaryota; kingdom Metazoa; phylum Bryozoa; class Gymnolaemata; order Cheilostomatida; family Bugulidae; genus Himantozoum; species Himantozoum antarcticum. The sequence goes on along the minus strand of JAOQGN010242864.1, from coordinate 5,062 downwards.
TCAGAATCTTCCTCGATTAACTTCTTGCAAAATTCCTGCCAATGCAGATCGGGCATTTGCTCACTGAAAACAAAGAGTATATCTATGAGCAGATAAAAAATATCAACATGAATATTTATAAAATTATGTCTGAAGTAATATCTGAAGCAGTTCATATGAGCAATTTGTCAGGATTTTTGCATAATGCAGATAAAATAATACAATTGTGGTTAGCCAACCTCACTACCAAGTAAATTTATTTTACGGCTCTGTTTAAATAGCCCACTGCCATTCAGCACCAAATTAGGTTAAGTTTTTAAGCATGTGTTTTAGAGAAGAGATAGCTTTCCAACATGAGAGTAGCCTTAAGTTTAGCAGATTACCTTTCTCGTTTCATATCAGCTATATGGAGTCTATTGACTCATGCTAATACACTAGATTGTTACACTTTGGGGCAATGAAGTAAGCAATGAAGACTGGGTTTCAGTCCCTCATTAGAATTGCCCCACTTGATTCACGAGGCAGCGAGCGAAGCAAGCTGGCGAGGTATACTATAGGTGTGATGTACGTACTGGCAAGGTACGTGGCGTACCGTGCGTGCGGTACGAGGTGTGTACGTACTGGCGAGGTATACTACAAAAGGTAGACCTATTAGGCCTACTACAAGTATACCCCGGTGGGCCCATACTACAATCACGAAAACTCCAATAGAAGACAACTCCCATGCCACCAAAGTATAGCATTGACCAAGGCTAGTGATTCTAGTTTGTATTGAAACCAAAGGCATATATAGTATGGTTGAATGGTATGTGTTACTAGAATTATGCCTATGATTGAAACAAATTGTGTCTGTTTTCATGATATAGACCTATTTACAATTGTATTTTGAGATGTGAATGTTGAATTTTAATCCAACCTCAAACAGCCATCAACCAAAATACCGCTTACCTTGAATTGGTTTGTGTCTCAGATTTCTGAATATAATATATAGTGATCTGACCGATCTATGATACTTTACTTCTGCTGCCCCACAGTCTGCTGCCCCACAGTCTGCTGTCCCACAGTCTGCTGTCCCACAGTCTGCATTACTCAAGAGAGCCAATATTCATTTTGAATGACTTGCAACTTCTAACAATTTACCTAAAGTAAAAACTGATAGTCACATAATTGCATTCAACAAATCAACAGACACCATAGAATATTGTAACAGATTTGGTCAGCCCTGTCGAGCTGGAGGATCATGTCTATTCGAAAATTACTGTTCGAAAATGCCTGAGAACCTAAGGTACTAGACGAGGGGCAACTATATGCGCCTATAAACTCCAAACCACAATCTAGAAACAGACATTTCCAAGTGTAATTTTCGAAATGTCATAAATTTCTGAGTTGGGTCCACTGTTGGATTTGGATCCCTGGGCTGACAAGCCAGATGACATTCCGTTAGATCTCCTATTAGTAATTGTTGCAGGTTGTAGCTTATTCACACAATCAACTGCAATCAGTGTACAGATTAGCCAAGGGCTGTCTAGTTGCCTATAACTATGGTAGAATCTGGTCTAATAAAGTTGTGTTCCATTCATAATTTATTGTTGGTTGATTTAGTAACTGGTCAAGAACAAAACTCCATGCTAAAAAGATTACACGAAAGCTAGCGCCCAACTGAAGAGGACTGCTCAAAAGCAAAAGTTTATATAGAATGCACAAAAGGGAGCATAAAATATGCCTAGTATGCTCAGATCTATATAACAGTTATGTTTGGCTAAGACTAAGAGCGACAAAATTGAGGGGGTTAATCCCCTCGGCTCAGCAGGTGCTGAGCCAAGCGGCACCTACACTTGTAGGTTGTGTGATTGTTGCACCATCTGTATTAGAAGTAGTATAGTGTGAGCAGATCGGTACCCTCGGTCAACATCTAGGACACAAATAACCAGGGATCCATCCCATCATGACACGTCCCCTACCCATTTGTCAGATGTCTAAGAACTAAGGCTATGTCGTCGTGAGCAGAAGATCGAAACAAGTTACCAACTCCAATGCTGGTGGTCCAAATGGATAGACTGCGGGATTTTGTAGAACCCAAGGCTACGCAAAATGGGACGGGGGGTACGACCTCCGGAGAGAGCAAACCTCCAAGCACTAAATCTGGAGAAGAGGGGGTCTGGTCGACTCGATGTCGCATCATCATCGCCATCTTCACCTGTCGCGCATGATGGACAAAGAGAAGACAACTCTACATCAAGAGAACATCGTGACAACTCCACCGAAAAATGACATAATGACCACAAAAGAGAATACAACTCCACAAACGAATGTCGTGACAAAAAAAAGAGAGTAGACAACTCTACAACAACTACAAAAAAGCAAAACATCGTGACAATCTTTTGTTGTTGGGAAGACAACGCCACAAAAAAAGAAGAAAAAGAGATCACAACTCTAGAACAAAGCGAACATCGTGACAACTGTACAGCGAATGGACATCGTGACTATGACAGGAAAAAGAGATGACAACTCTACAACAACAAACAAAAGGAAAAGACAGCTCTATAACAAAACGAACATCGTGATAACTCTACAACGAAAGGACATCGTGACACTGACATGAAAAAAGAAGACAACGCCACAACAAAAGGACATGATGACAGCAACAAAAAAGAGAGAGAAGACAGCTCCACAACAAAAAAGCATGGTGACAACCCTCAAACAAAAGGACATCGTGAAAACGAAGAGAGAGAGAGATGGATTGGGCGGGAGAGAGAGAGAAAAGACAACTCTGCAATGAAAGGTCATCCCAAGAAAATGACTCCGCGACGAACAGACACCGTGACGACAACAAAAAAATACCTCAAAAGGGAAAAAAAGTAAAGAGACGGGAGCAAAAACCAAACGAGCCGCTCAGTTAGGTGAACCGGGTGGAGCCCGACAGCGGCCGAGGGGGAGGCGAGGGTGGCGACCAAACTGACCTCCTTCCGTGGTGCGGAGGTGACTGCTGCTCACCCGGGGGGCGGAGGTGCCTGATGCCCGCTGTTACGCACAAAATGGATTCGCGCGTGTTGTGTCACCTACTAATCCGATCCCGTGATCAGCAGCTAGTCGTCATCTCTCCGCACCAGTGCATCACCATCATCATCACCAACATTGACTCTCAAAATCTATAGGACCATCCGGCTCGATGGATGGAGGAATAGTGACATGTGAAAGGCTGGCGCGGTCTAGAACCACCCTCCGGGCGGAGTGTTGAGAGAACCAATGAGATGCCGCGTTCGCAATCCACTCCCCCTGCCTGGGCGCCCAACAGACAACGCCACTCTCGTGAAACCGGGCGGCGGCCAAGAGCAGACTTCTCTTTGCCCGGAAGCGTACCGCCCTTGGGAAACCGTCGCGGCCAAAAACAACACCCTGAGGGCAATGCAAAGACTCCGACAAACGTACAGACATCTCCACCAACACCATCTGTGCCGAACCTTACCGTTCCACCACTAGCATGAGCAGACTGTCCAGACAACTTTGTTAATGGATGAAGCAAAAACATTTTCCTTTGCATTGGCCATCCTGTACAAGACCATCATGACAACACCGTCAAGGGATACATTTTTTCTCCCAAAACATTTGAAACAGCACGACCCGTACAAGACCGTCATGATGACACTGCCAAGTGAGAAAACTTGTTTTTCAAGTCTTTGCACTCTCATGACCCATATGGAAAATAATTTTTTCTCCTTTGAGAGAGCTGTCATGACGGTCTTGTATGGGTCGTGATGATGCAAAGGCTCGGGGAAAAACGTTTTTCTCCTTTAACAAAGTTGTCACGATGCTCTTGTACGAGTCGTGACAATGCTAAGAGTCAGAGAAAATATGTTTCTCTCCTCCAAGCTTGTAATGGTGGTCTCACACAGGTCATAAAGATGCAAAGCCTCGGAAAAACGGAAATATTTCTTTATTCTTTAAAAGCATTTTCATGAGGTTCTTGTGTGGATCATGACCATGCGGGGACTGGGGAGAATTGTTTGTCTCCTCCAATAAAGTAGTAACGACGGTCCTGTACCGTTTGTGATGGTGCAAAGGCTCGGGAAACTTTGTTTCTCCTTTGAGAAAGTGTTCACGACAGTCTTGTATGAGTTGTGACAATGCAAAGAATAAGGAAAATGTTTTTTTCCGCTTTACCAAAGTTGTCATGACTGTCTTGTACAGGTCGTGACTTGTTGCAATTGAGGTTATACCACCTAAGCGAAGCCAAAACCATGTGATTTCCGATTCCAAGCGGTAGGATGACAGTTTTTTGTTTTTTTTATGAGGATGAGATAACAGTATATTTCTTCATTAAAGATGTAGGGCATCATGACAACCAAAGAAAGATTGTTTGTGCAACGGGAAATTTGTATCTGCGTATGTCTTTTGCTATTCTTGCAATTGAGGCTATACCGCTTAAGCGAAGCCAAAACCACATGATTTCTGAGTCCACCATTTTGAAGCAGACGTTCTGGTTCCACCATGCCTCTATTTTACCTGAAGCTTCCATCAATTCCTGAGCACCATATGCTTCTCCTTAACGAACCACCGCCACCTGTTTTACCTGCTCCCCCTATTCCGCCTAGATTCCACGTAAATCGACTCTCCTCCCACTCAGAAATCTGGGTAGAACCATTGCCGTTAGTTATGAATCTCCTCCCCCATTTAAATCCCCACACTTATGAAAATGCGCCCCCCCCCCTCCCAGAAACTACTCAATATACCAGAACATTTGCTCCCTACCTAAAAATCAGAGCAAAATTAACTGCTCCCAATGCAAATAACCAGTGAGGATATGTATCTCATCACCTAATTTTTTTTGTACACATGATGCAGGATAATGCAGCTCTTACCATATCTTGACAGTAGATATCAATGTGTCAAAGGTAGATATTGTGTATCAGGCAAAATACTCTCCAAGAGAAGGATGACTGTTGGTATCCATCGTTCCTGTTTTTCATACCAGCATTAAGTGTCCATTTAGATATAGAAGTAGACCGAAATATTGTTATGTAGATGTATTCTTACCCTCTCCACTTGTCCAGCAGTCCTGGCCTGCAGACTGTACAAGTATAGA
>JAOQGN010242753.1:0-10468 GCA_027564295.1 Himantozoum antarcticum | reverse complement strand
ATAATAATTTATTAGATTATTTTTATTCTTATATTCCGGCATCGCATCGTCGATTCCGCAGGTTGAAGGCTCCCTAAGATTGCGTTTTAAAAGAATGCATTACTAAGAATTTTCTGCCAGAATATGTTTTGGTAGAATAACTACGTACCGGCATATAAAGTATGAGTCGGTCAAATCAAATGCTCTTCGGTGTTAGAATTATATGTTAGTTCGCCGTTTCCTCAGTTTTTGCCCCTTAGGTACCTACTCTTTGACTCATAATGTGTGAAATTTTACAGTAATTATCCACTAAATATTTTGATTATTGTAATTACTGATGTATTGATCTACATGTGTACATTCTTATGTATCAGAAAGTTTTCTTCAAGACAACATTTTGTTGCCACAACATCTTACAAGTCTACAGCTATGTGTGACACTATTGTTAGCATCAATGTGATGGTGGAGGGAATGTGAGGATTGACTTGACCTTAGCCTCTCCTCACTTGTAACAGCAGACCCCCACTCTACTCGCTAAAGCATATACATGTACCTCATAAAAATAATAATATCAGGCTCGCAGACGTGTTGTGCTAACATAGGTCAATGCACTCTTTCTCACATGGCCTAATGGTCGATCTATTTGTTTATCACTGGAATTTTTACAGTAATTTGTTTTTTTCTGATCATCACACATCAGCTAGCCTGGATCTCACTGTTGGACAGATCCAAGCTGTATTGTGTAGCAAGCCACTTATGTATGGCAAGGCCGACTAGCACTTGATTTTTTATCATTTAGTTCTGTACTCTGCAGTCTGCACGTTTTAATACTAATACACTTATGCCAAGCTTTGTGTGGCTAGTTAACACAATAAAATATATTTGTAGCTATCAAATATTGATGGAATGAAACAATGTATTATTATTTGTGATTTCTGACAACTTTATCAGATGACTCAGGCAGACAGTCAACTACCATTATTTTATTAGTGGTTGGTGGGAGACGACTATAATCTGTCTAAGAGAGCGTTTTGGTAAGGCTAGGCCTGGCCAGAGATATCTCTTATACAGCTATGACTCTTATGAGCCTGCCTGCTAAATCTGTATACATTATACAATGCAGCTAGAGTTGAGCATTTAGAGCCAAAGGAGAGCGCTAATTATTTAGTATTTGCAATGCAAAATCCCCAACTACATGTACATCAGTATTAATGAATGTGCAAATGTGTAACTTGTCAATCTTTTTCAAAACTTTTAACAGAAAGTAAATCTACATGTACTACAATGTACATCTGCAATACTAAATGACAAGCGCTCGGGGCTGGGCTGTGTGAGGCCACAACTCCCAATTGTAGGGTTTACATGATTTGACCTACTCATCTCTAGAAGGACCAATAAATAATCAGCTATTACTTTCAATAATAGCTACTATTACTTTCAATAATAGCTACTATTACTTTCAATAATAGCTACATGTAATAATTTTAATAATAATTCTCATTTTCAAGGCAGGATGAGTAGCTACAGAGTGATTTACATGTAAGTGAGTGCGGGGACGGTGACAATGATATTAGGGTAGTTGTAACCAGTGGTGTATTGGTACATGTACCACGTCTGAGACCTGGCAAGAACAAAATCAGACCTTTCTTGCCAGGTCAGGAGACTTGCAAAAAAATATTCAGCTGATAAATTCAATTCCAATTTATTTTCATTTTAACATGCAGGGAAATCCCCATATTGGTGAAATGGTGACTATTTAATGCAACATATTCTGACCTTAGTAGAAGTAGTAGTAAATCTTTATTTGATGAATATTGAATAAAAAGCCTCTATTTGCAGGCGTAATTGTGTGTGCATAAAATTTGTATGTACAAGAGATCATTATAATAGATTGATAGTAAGTTGTGTTAACTGTGTATGAGCAATGCCGGAGTGATAATAATATAAGAATAATATACAACAATAGTGAGAAAGTAGGGCACCAGTGTTATAAAAGGCTACTCTGAATACGTGGCCACCCCTTTTGCCACCACTCCTTCCTCAAACACTGTATAATGTTGTGTTAGACAAAGATTCTATTCTGTCTATGACAGTATAAGCCTACTCGTATAGACAAAAATTGTAGATTACATTAGTAAAGGATCCTCAAATTATAATAACCATTGTAAATTTATGACTGGAAAATGCTGCCGAGCTGTTTGTGCAGAAGTTGACAAGCTTTGTTCTGCTAGCCCTGTCGTGGGGGCAGCACCAAATAAAATGAAGCTTGTCAAAGACACAACATGAACAATACAAGTCATAATAACTTTATTAGATACAGTATGCTACTGCTACCACTTAAACCAGCATATGAATGTACCGGTATATATTGTTTCCATGATATAAAATTTATATATTGTTTTTAAAGTTTCTATGTTGCTGTTTCCGAGAGTAGATTCATTCTGATAATCGCAGTAACTGTATCTGCACCAATTTCTTGTACCATACCAATACTGTATTTATCTTCAAGGATTAATAAACTACCTTGTTTGCGGCTCCGCCGAGGACTTTGTGTTATTCTGAACATTGTATATCTACATAACATCTGCATAATCAAGTACAATACCCGCAAGCTAGCAGTTGGTGTAAATGCACCTTGATAGACAATCAGATCAACTAAACTCGTTCTTTGCCAGCTTGGCAAACCCAACAGCCCGTTTACATACATTCAACTGATCAACGATGGAGTAATTTACCATCAGCGATGTACAACGGTTGCTACGCCAGCTAGACTCGGAAAGACCCAGACCATAACATACCTAGAGTCGTAAAGCTATGCTCACAGTCTCACACCAACTGTCATCTATAATAGCCATGTATTCAATTCCAGTATTAACTGCATGGAGACACCTACAATATGGAAAGCAGCAATGATAAAGCCACAATCTAAACTGTCTAAACCAGCACATCTCCAATATTTCAGACCTATTATAGCAATCACCATTGTTGTCTGTCTCAATGTTGGAGAAACCCATCAAACGCTGTATAGGCCATAACACACAGCTCGACCCACTTCAGAGTGCTTACCAGACAGTTAGATCAGCACAGGATGCCATTGTATCGATGGTAACCATTATTGCAATTTTCATTGAAAAACCAAATGAAATACTGTAGGTTTTTGGGTTTTTCATTAGTCTTCGATGCAATAATTGTGTCAATGCTTGTTGACAGGCTTTGCCATTTAGACAGTTTAGATAGAGGTTTATCAGTTGCTTTTTATCTTATTGTATGTGTGTCTCCATGTAGTTAATACTGGCATTGAGATCAATTTATTGCGAACCCGGTAACCAGCTTCGCAATACCTTTACTTTTGCCACCTAATCACCACCATCCTCTATAGAAAGGAGTTCAGCATTTTGGTTCTCGTTGGTCTGTATTGGGGCTTCAGTTTATTAGTGACCTTTAAGCTAACAGTTATGCAGGTTTTCTGCATCTGCACAAATGTTTGCAGCTGCACAACTGTTTAGTGACGAGGTTGCTGCAATGGTATTGATGCCAGTGGCAGGCATTACGTTTCACTCTTTTGTAGTGCGTACAAATAAGTATCTTTGTTGATGGTTGGTGTTGCAATTTTGTACTATTTACATGTATTGCTATTTATCTCTGGTAGTTACTCTCATATGCAAAGGTAATTTGTCTTCCTAAATATACTTATTAAACATTTTCAGTCGGCATTGCGTTCTACGCTGAGAGAAAGCGTCCCATCTGTAAGTTCTTCAGGAGTGCCATTGTGCTGGTGATTTTGTCTTTACGATTGATGTTGCATGTAAATCTGCCTGCTTATTCAGTTCTTTTTCTTGTGTAACGGCTAGTGAAGCCAATGAGGCACTAGCGCATTCCATGATAAGTATGATGAAACTTGTAGACTGATTCATTCACCTCTGTTGATGTTAATGATGTAGTAGATTTCGTCTTATGAAACCAACAATGTTGCCAGGATCATTGATTGTATCTGCGACATGCCTGTCAAATTGTAGTCCAGTGTTGCGCCAAAGTATTTTATTCTGTCAACCGGAGGTATGAAATTGTCATGAAGGGATTCATGGATGGGTTCCTTTTCTTGAGAGAGGATATGCTTGAATTTTATTGGATTCAATTCCATCCTGTCAACGCAGTGAAGATGAAGCGCAACCTGAAGATGAAGATAGCAACCTCAGATTGATGGTTTAAATCCGGTTACCAGTTGTATGAAATGAAAATGTATTAACCCAAGAATGATGATGACGATGATAATAATATGTAAGATACAGTATGATACAGTAAGATATGAGAGTCACAGTCTGAAACAGTACACTGAAAACAACACAGTTGAGGTTATTAGAAATACAGGGAAGATTATAAAGAGTGACAGCGAAGAGGGAAGAAAAGAATACAGAGACACCCAAAAGATGACTAGATTTCAGAACTGGCATGATAAACCCATGAACGGACAATATCTCAGACAAACAGAGAAATATACAGCAAAGGAAACATGGCAGTGGGTGAAAAGGGCAGTCTGAAAAGAGAAACTGAAAGTCTAATCATTGCCGCACAAGACCTGGCTCTGAGGACAAACTATAGAAAAGCACGGATAAAGAAGACAACCAATATGTCGACTTGCAGGTTGTGCAAGGAGAAAGATGAGACTGTGAATCACCTGGTGAGTGAATGTAGTCAGATTGCACAGACGGAATACAAATGACGACACGATAAAGTTGCAGCAGCAGTTTACTGGAGCATCCGGAAGAAGCATGAGTTACCACACACAGAAAAACGGTATGATCACTGAGCGGAATCAGTGTTATAAAACTAGAAAGTCAAGCTGTTGTGGGATTTCAATGTCCAAACTGAAAATATCATAGAGGCTAGAAGACCAGATCTGATATTAGTGAACAAAGATACTAAAGAATGTCAGATTATAGACATAGCGAGACCAGGAGACTGCGGAGTAGTTAAGAAAGAGGATGAGAAGATGGAAAATATAGAGAGCTAGATTTCGAAATTGACAGATTGTGGATTGTGAGAACTAGAATGATACCAATAATGGTGGGAGCATTAGGAACAATATCAAAGAGACACATATCATTCTTGGCCGAAGTTGGAGCAAGCATGTCTTTCGAGACCATACAGAAAACCGCCATCCATGGAACTGCACAGATACTGAGGAAAATACTAAGGCAGTAAAGGTAGTAAAGGCAACAGATTGATATCCTTTGGTTAAGGCCCGGAATCAATCCACATACCAGTCAAATGGAGACTGTAAAAAGAAATAAATAATAACAGTAAAAATAATAATAGTAGTAATAATAATAATAGTAATAGCAGTGTTGGGTCGCATTAAAGCTTCACTGCCCAGTGCATTGAAGTACGCAGTGAAGTATACTTCACTGCGTACTTACTTCATCTCAAAAAATATAATCATTTACTTCAATGCCAATTTCATACGAGATTTTGTTTAGCAATATTTGCTTCATAATTTAATGCTTGCTTCCAATTAAATCAGATATTACTGCATACGTTACTGCTTAATTCAATATTCCGCAGACTGTTACTTCATACTGTACTGCATACTTCAAAATTAGGCAGATTGTTACTTCATACTTACCGCTTACTTCAATAATCGACAGAATTTTACTTCATACTTTACTGCTTACTTCAATAATTGACAGACTTTTACTTCATGCTTTAATGCGTACTTTCAAATATATTGGATATTACTGCATACCTTAATACTGCTTAATTCAATATTAGGCAGACAGTTACTTCATACTTTACTGCTTACTTCAATATTTTTCTTATTGTTACTTTATAATTTACTGCTTACTTCAATAATTGGCACGCTTTTGCTGCATACTTTACTGCTGACCCAAAAGAAAACATTTTGTCATTGGGAAGGCGTATATTACTTCCAATTTTGTTCTACACATTTAATTTTTGATCTGGATATGCAGATATTCTACATTTTTCGGTACATATAGTACCCTATATCGTATCTGAAGAAGAAAACAAGGACATACTACTTCCATATAAAAAGCATATGCCATAATTATTATGATATTCGAAGATAATACCAGTACAATTCCTGTAGACCCCTACCTATTTCATCCTTATTGATCAGGGCTGTGTCATATTCATACTTTACTGCACAGTGCATTGAAAGTATGCAGTGAAGTATATTGCACTGCTTACTTACTTCCTCTCAATATTTACTGCGTACTCAACTGCTTACTTACATATTCGACAGGCTATTACTGCATACTTTACTGCTTACTTACATATTCAGCAGGCTATTACTGCATACTCTACTGCTTACTTACATATTCGGCAGTGTGTTACTGCATACTTTGCTGCTTACTTACATATTCGGCAGACTTTTAATGCACTATTCACTGTTAACTTCAATATTACGTGGATGTTACTTCATACTTTACTGCTTACTTCCAAATTAGTCAAACTGTTACTGCTTACTTATCTGGTTACTGCCAAATTTCTCAACATTTTACTACTTACCTTACTGCTTACTGCCTAATTACTCAGTGTTACAGCACACTTCACTGTTTACTTCCTAGTTAGACAAAATGTTACTGCTTACTTTACTGCTTACTGTAAATTGCTCAAAGTAATTACATGTACTGCATACTGCAAATAATCTTTAAAAAAATTGATGTTTGCTTCACTGCATGTAGGAAGGTCCCACATCGCTTAATGCTTACTTTACTTCAATTGAAAGTTTTACTGCGAAAACTGCGAAAAGTTTTACTACATTACTGCGAAAATACTTCACTGCATGCTAAAAGTGTTACTTGACCCAACCCTGAGTAATAGTAATAATAAAACAAAAGTAGAGATAGGGAAGGTGAGGGAAGTGATTAACAAGATATGCACAAACTCAATGAAGGAGACAAACAGTCTCATATGTGCTGCAGCCTTACTAGTTTGTGAGGGGATTGGAGTAAACAGACAAAAATGGATAAGAACAGCCAAAAGTGGTAAGCCAGCATGGAGATGGAGACTAGAAAATAAGATCAAGTGGAAGAGGAAAGATTTGTCAAGATTAGTTGAATATGTGAGATCTGGAAGAATGCCTAGCTCATTGCTACAAAGCAACTATGAGTTAGGAAAAGTGAAATTGAGTATTGTAACCGATAAACTTAAACAAGAGATCAAGACAATATCAGGAAGACTAAGGAGATATATAGAGCGAGGTGAGCAATATAGACAGAATAGAATGTTCAAACATTCTGAGGGTAGGTTCTATAGGCAGATTCAAACAGAACAAGAAGAAGTGGAAAAACCTGATACTGGTGAAGCAAAGCTGCTCTGGAGTCAGGTATGGGAAGAGGAATATGAGTACAAGTGTGATGCAGAATGGTTAGAAAGGGTAAAACTGGAGTGTGAAAGAATTGAAAAGCAGGATGAGACCCGGGTGAATGATGAAACTGTGTAAGCAGAAAGTGTGTAAGAGGAAGAGTAGAGGTACAAAAGAACAGCTTACCATTGACAAGGGAGTCATGACAGACTGCAAGAAGAGACAGACCAATTTAGCGATCACATATATAGATTATCGGAAGGCGTTATGATATGATTCCCCACTCATGGCTGAGGGAATGTATGAAGATATACGGAGTAGAGGACACAACAAGACTGTTCCTTGATAATAGCATGAAATCATGGCGTACCATTTTGACAATGTGGGAGAGGTTAAGATCAAGAGAGGAATTTTTCAGGGAGATAGTCTGTCCCCTCTTCTCTTTGTATTGGCACTAGCGCCTCTAACGATATTACTGAGGATGGTAAGACCTGGATATGTTTTAAAGAAAGGGCAGAAGATCAATCATTTATTATTTATGGATGACTTAAAACTCTTTGCTAAGAAACCAAATGAGATCAAATCGCTGCTGAATACAGTCCGAGTTTTTAGTAATGATATTGGGATGAGGTTCGGTATTGACATGTGCCGTCATTGTAATGAACAGAGGGAAAATTATTGAAGGCAGAGACATTACATTACCGGATGGTGATGTTATAATGCGCCTGAAGCAATAAATACCATACACGTATCTTGGAATACTTGAAACTGACAATGTTAAGCACAAAAAGATGAAGGAGAAGATAGGAAAATAATGCATCAGAAGAATTAGAACCATCCTAAAGACAAAGCTGAATAGCGGCAATCTGATAAAGGGACTGAATACATGGACAGGATATATTTTCAGATATGCAGCTGTGTAGTAAATTGGAACCAACAAGAGATAGAAGCATTAGATAGAAAGACAAGAAAACTTTTGACTGTGTGTAGGACGTTTCACCCGAGAGCAGACATCGATAGATTGTATACCAAGAGACATGAAGGAGGACGTGAGCTAATGAATATTGAAGAGATGGTGGCACTTGAGGAAGCAAATATGAAAGAATATATCCTGGGCCAGCATGATGACCTTACGAAAGCGATTACCGAAATTTTGAGTGTGGATAGGAGTGAAGAACGTGTTTGTGAATTGAAAGTGAAGATGGAGAAGAACAGGATTGAGAGATGGATAAGCAAGCCGATGAATGGTCAGTTTATCAGGGAACTGAAGGAAATTGCCACACCTGAGCCCTGGCAGTGGCTTAAGCGGGAATGATGAAAAGAGAAACGGAGGGGTTAATAACAGCTGCCCAAGATCAGCCATTACCTACCAGGTATGGAAAGGCAAAGCTTGAAAACACCATAGATTCCGGGATATGCAGAATGTGCAACAAGAATGAGACGGTTGCACATATAGTAAGTGAAAGTAGCAAGTTACATGTAGCTCAGGCCGAGTATAAAGCAAGGCATGATAAGGTGGCTACAGCTGTACACTGGAGCATATGTAAAAGATATGAACTACCACATGCACATAAATGGTATGAACATCGGGCTGAAAGTTTAATAGATATAGATGAATATAAATCGCTGTGGGACTTCCCTATTCAAACAGATAAAGAGATAGAGGCAAGACGACCTGACATTATATTGAAATGGACTTTGCTATGGCTCTTTTATGCTGCACAAAGATAATTTACTTCGTCTCACTGTTTGTAGCATATTATTTCCATGTAGCAATAATGCCTAATTGTAGCATTAATGGACTGGCAAAGAAACAAGACTTTTCTGGCGGGGTCCAACTTAGTGGACAGTTTATTGGCCCCTTGGAATCACAACAATGGTAGAAGACAGTGTAGAAGTAGTATAAATACTTATAGTCAAATTATGCATCTAACTTCTTTAGCAGGAACACAAGAACTGAAGCATACTGATATATAATATTATCACTAGTAATGGTAGCAATAGTAGTTATAGGATTAGCTAGCAACAGTAAAGAATGTACCCTATGGAAAGCATTGCAATATAGTTAAGTAGAGTTAACTAGTGTTCATTGCAATGCTACTGTATTCCGAAGTGTCCATATATCTCAGCCCGTGGATAACATGGTAGATCTTGACTAGATATTAGAAGGCAGCTGTCCACATCTGTATAGTACAGCTGCAGCCAGCATATAAGGTACTCCTATCATCTGAGAAGTAAATACATTCTCTGCTAGTCTGGGATTAGACGGCTTCACTGGTGCATCTGGAAGGCTGGCAGTTGCCTTCGCAATCAAGACGCAAGAATGTGCATCCATAACAATATTTGTAAATAAGAAAGATAAAACATGCAAAGTCATAGACATTGCTGTCCCAGGCGACTGTAGAGTAGCAAGCAAAGAGGAGAAGATCATAAAATGTCGAAATGTCGACATTTTATGATATTACCATGTCGAAATAGTCCCTATAATCATAGGGTGCCTTGGGAGGCGTAATGTTGAAAGTAAGAGACTCTGTTGGAAAGGTGTTGAAGGATGAGAGTAAATCTAGAAAAGTGTGTCAAGAAATGGTAAATACAGTGTTATTTCATAGTGAAAGCGTAGTAAGAAAAGTGCTGTCAAATGTTGTCTAAGCAGAAATATGAGATCTTGTTGGAAAAAGCCAGTAACAAACATTGGTAGTGGCGTAAGAACACTGGTAAGACCTGTTTAAACAGGCTACTACCCCATAATGATAATAATAATAATATTAATAATAATAATAATTAGTTCTAGTACTGTTCCGTAAAAAAATCAAAGATGTGTTCTTAATACTTAAAATTACAGTACAAATGTCATGTGGTTAGCACAGTGTCGTAATATTGACAAACACTATAATTATATATAGTGAAATGATTTATATTTTTAAGAGCCGTGACTTCAGCTATTTAACAATATTTTGTCTATATCAATATGTCTATTTTGTCTAATAATTGTTTATTTTGAATCGTCCTGGATATAAAAGAGTAAACAACTTTTCTTCATGCTTAAAATTGTTAAAGGACACCTTCCACACTAATAAAACTTTTTATATTATAAAGCTTCATATGTTTTCTCTGCATTCTGCAAGTTTCAGCTTTCTGCATGCCTTTGTTTAAGAGTTATGC
>JAOQGN010242642.1:0-10469 GCA_027564295.1 Himantozoum antarcticum | reverse complement strand
CATCCTCTGTGTAACTAGTACATAACAATGCTCTTGCAGTAGAAAATAGGATAGATTCGACTGTCTTCAGATCTTTGTGAAGAGAACCATAAAATAAGGAGCTACAGAGGTCAAGTCGAGATGTTATGAAAGCATGTACTAAAATTTCCTGGATTAGCTAAAAGCATGTACTATGTCCTGGATTCGAATCCCTGCCGGTCCCTCTCTACCATGTCGTGAAGGCAAGCTTTTCATCACACACTCAGCTTCTGCTGCTAATACAAACTTCAAACTTAAGCGGCCTGTTAAATGGGGAGCCCAAAAACGGCAAGTCAACAAAAAAGACACATTAATGGCAAATAATTTTGCCATTAATGAATAATGGCAAATGTCGCAATCACCAGGAACAAGTATCGCAATCAGCGGATGGTTTCTCACGTATAATGCTCTCTGACAGCACCTGGCATGGTTCAGCTAACAGCTCACCTCTGACAATAATTTCATTTTCTGTGACAATTTATGAAAATATGTTGCCAGATTTCAATATGCATGTTTATGTGTAAATTTTCAAAAACGAGAGGGTTACAACTGTACCCAGCTGTGTTTCTTACAAAGCCTGTAATACTTCTTCTTGAGGCTCATTAATGTATTCGAATGAACGTTTGAGATGCAATATTCATCAATGCTGTTTATAACACTGGGAGATAAATAATAGTCAATCATCAGTGGCTAGTTCTCTTTATCAAGCCGCCAATCGGATAACTTGTTGACTGAACACTTTCAAGTGTTGATCACGTCTCCTAAATCATGGGCTCACTGCATAATACAGCAATAGCAATATTGCTCAGCGATTGCAAAATTAGTTACTCATGCATCTGTCATCCGAAAATCCAAATTTGCATTCAATTGTAGCAACCACTTTTGTAATCAGCTGATGCTTTTCTCACCTGAAATTTTCTGTGGCAGCTCCTGAGGCTGGTCCCTAAATGCCTCATCATTGACAGTAGGTCCATTTTCTGCAACAAATTGCAAAAATGTTGAGTTACAGTTCCATATCAATGTGTATAATACCCCAAGACAACGGTTCTCTGACAGCACCTGACTACATTTTTTGCAAAGTAATGCTGTAATTCTGTCTCTTGAAACTCTTTAATGTATTCAGGTCTACGGTTGCAATATTCTGATTATTTACCAACATTATTATCAAGGGTCCTGGAGATACACCTTCATCAATTACCGGCTGTTAGCTCCTATTATCAAACAAAATATGCTAATCATGCAACTTGCTGCATGAGCACTTTAAAGTGTTATTATTGGTACCTCCCCTAAAACCTGTGCTGTAGAAAGAGATGCGATAATCACCTGTGAAAAGCTATTCCATATGTCGATACAAATACTCAATTCGATACAACCACAACAGCAAATGGAAATTGGCTCCCTGTTGCTTTTAAAACAGGTCAGCCGTCCATATGAATATATGAATATAGAGGTAGTTGATTCAATATAATCACAGTGAGTAACACATCAACTGTCTATGTGAACATGTGAACATGAATGCGGTTGATTCAGTACAAGACAGCTAAAATATAACTTACAAATTTCTTAGGTTCCTGCACTAACAATAATTCAAGTGTAACTCCGAATTGAATGCTAACTGCCAGTATAATATCCACCTTATACATACAAGTACTGGACCGAGGGAGCCTAGTGCGCAATGTCATGGTGCAATGCTTAGGTTAGGCCATGCTCAGCCCAGCCAAAGTGAGGCTCAGCCCAGCCAAAGTGAGGCTTGGGCTGATTTTGATACAACTCTATCATATTAATGTCGGGAAAACTTCATTAAAGTTAGTCAAGTATATACTAATATAATATACTAATATGCACAGGTGCTATGAACGCATACAAAGTGGAGAGTTATCTGCTCCTTGCAGATGGAGTTGGGAGAGCTGACAACTCTGGTACCAGTGTAACAAAGATAATATAAATGAATGAATAGAATATTTATGTATTAATTATACTCAGTCAGAGTCTGGACGGAGAGAATGGAAACTATTCACAATATTTCAAATACATGTATATGCCTGACATTATCATTTACCAACATTATTTAGTAGACAGGTGTTAATTAATTGTCAATTTTATAATGCAAAGCAATCAGTATCTGCTACAGGTATATTACAATATGTGTTGAAATAAGTCTATTGAAATTATCACTCCGCATTTTAATGCAAGAAAAATTTGTATATTTTAACTGATGACACTACTAGTTTGTTGCTGACCTATTTAACCAATTAACTAAGGACCGAAAGTAGTAGGCCTACAGAAATTAATATTGTTAATTGCATTTAAAAGGAGTAATATCTATGCCAGAACCGCTAGAGACCACCGCAATCCACTTGTGAACAAAATAAAAAGTTATATAGTATGTAAACACCAGATTTAGATTCAACTGTGCCTACCAGCAGATATTGGCACAAATTGTATATTTCAATGATCTAATGGTCATAGCACTGAACTATTTCATTAATGCGTTTCTGATTAATAAAATTGAACTGTGACAATGGTTATCATCATATTGTAAAATCTTGAATCTCATATAATTATGTTTTAGGTCTTACCACTGTTGCATGCTTCAATGCAGCTTCTATCTGTTGGCAAAGTACCTTTAATCATCTTTGAGACTCCTATAATAAGTATTTAACATCATTATTTGTCATTTTTGCAAATATTATTACAACCAAAATTATCTATCTTAATGAATATATTCACCCAATTCATGCTAAGGCTAATCGAGAGAAGGTGCAATGGACAGCTACTAGAATTGTCATCCCTGATCAATCCTATTCAGGTAGACTCAGCTTGCTTAGTTTAGTTACACTTCAATATTTACTTGTTAAGCTATCTGTGGCACATTTTGAAAAAATTGAATTCTAATAATATTGTAAACTTATTGTAAAAGTAATATGGTAAACATTTTATACCATCATTGTTGTGATGGGCAAATGATACCTAAATGTGAAAATAAACATAAACAATAAATCCTAAGATAGCTCGGTGACTCCGTACTGGTGTGACTAAATTGTTGATCAAGAGATCAAAGGCTCGGTCTTTAGTTGGGGAGAGATTCTGTATATACCAAATACTACATACTGAATATTCTCACCTGTCTTGATAGGCTGGGCCCAGGCCAGGCATTGCCTAGTCTATCAAGGCAGGTGAGAAGCCCTAGTAAGTCCAGGCCCGGCCTGGTGTTGTTTCACCAGGCCAATGTGTTGCTATTTTTTGCTTTATTTTTATATAAGACTATTGTAATTTTTTATAATCTACCAATATTTGACACGGCTAATTCAGGTCAAAACAACGAGTCGTAGATCAGTATCACCAGCTTGCTGATAGTTTAATAATCTGCTAACCATGGTATAAATGTAATTATAAATTAAATGTCTTCCAAAGCAGTAGTACACTAATGCTGATCTATACACTATCTGACACACTACACTAATCTGTTCACTAAATGCTAATGTTATATGATAGCTTAGTAATCAGCTAACCATGGTATAAACATAAGCAAAATTTTCAAAGCATTAGCACACTAATGCTGATCAATGATGAACATATTTTACTTCCTACTTCTCGTTTTCAGCGTCTCGTTTCCTGCTTCTGTTTTTCAAATATATGTAAAATTATTCTAAGCTAAAACCTCTTCAAAGTTCTCTCCCCAAGTAATAGCAAAGCAAAACAATTTCCAATAAATCTGCGATTATAGTGCAGCACTAAGAACTGAGCAATAATTTTTCAATAATACATGAACTAAAGAAACATTGTATAAAGAAACATTGCAATATGAATCAGTGAGTAAAGAGCATAATACAGCAAAAAGTAAACAAGTAAACAAAGTAAGCAGTAAACAAAACAAAAACGTTGTACGTACAACTTAAAATTGTGATGGATATTATAAATCGCTAAAAGCTATTTCAAATGATGGGTTGCTAAAGCAAATTTCAAAGCATAAAGGCAATGGATTAGCCTGATAGAAGTAGGTGAAGAGAAAAACCACGAACAATAGAATGGTGGTATGATCTACAGTCTACACTCATCTCCATATGTTTGACAGTTAAGTGCAAAGTGGCAAATTTTAAGATTGGCATAGTTCTAATATATGGTTGGGGTTTGGGTTGGAGACGCAATTAAACTTTACCCAGTCTAGCCTTTGTTTTCCAAGTGCCCTGATTATTTGCAAAAGTTCACACCTACTTCTGATTTAGTCATACAACTCATATGGCACACAAAATTAATGTTGAGTGCGGAGTGGAATTTGTATTTCTCATCAATTATTTTGCACTTACATAGCATCCTGCATGTCAAATAGCTAATGTAGATACCTTGCGATGATAAATCTTAAAACCTATAATTGTCAGTTTGAACTCTACCCTCTTGTCAATAGATAACCAATGTAAAATTGACAGTTACTCTGTTTTGCTATCATAATTATTGGCACCAGTTAAAACTTTAGCTGTTGAGTTCTGTTTTTTTTGTATATTTGTAATACAGTAATTTATAGTAAATAAAAAGGCCAATTAATATAGAACACTTAGAATAGTTAGAATCATAGCAATGCATATGTAGGGCCATTTTTCTGCATATTTGCAGAATACACACATGTAGCAAGGACAATAATAGCATATCAAATTTATAATGAAGCATAAAATTTAACAATCTGACTAAAGATGCATCAAGTTCAGATCACTTCAGTCGATGGTCTCACTTATTTGAGATGAATCTTTCTAAAACGATAGGGTAAATGCAAATTTTGGGAGACAAATCAAGATCAATTTTGATGGTGGCAGCAAAAGATGAGCCCATGGGTATTGTGTTCAAACGTCAAGGCAGCCAGGCAATCGTAGCTCAAATGTCCAATCATTTGAACGACAGTTTCTCTTTCAATAATATGATTTGGCTTTCTTGAGATTTAGATGCGGTTGCTGCATTTATTTTCCAAGATCATTCCTCATAAATGATATTTAGTAGTAGCGGCAATAAAAATGAAGCATTAGGCCTGTGTACTGAGTACGATCTTTTGGAGAGATCCCCAAAAGGCTTGGAAATGCATCCAACTATGTTCAGCCGTCTTACTAAACGAGTATGAAGAAATAAACATCTCAGCACTAAAACCAAAGTCCGAGTCTACGAAGCCTGTGTGCTAAGTGTATTGCTATACGGCCCACTTTTCGCCCCCAGGAGTCCAGACTGAGCTCTTTTGACACAAGGTCCCTGAGATCCATTTTAGGGGTATCTTGGCAAGAAAAGATGACCAATGAAGAGCTATTTTACATCACTAACTCGGATCTTCTCTAATCCAAACTTCAACTGATACGTCTGATATGGGTTGGGTATGTCATCAGAATACCCAAAGCTCGCATCCTAAATTCCATATTACATGGCGTACTGAAGGAACGCACCAGAATGAGAGATTACCCTAAACTACGTTTTAAAGATGTACTGCAATGAGACCTAGTGGACTTCGGCATCAACCCTGATTACTGGACACAGCTATCTAAAAATGTGATGAATAGCGCGCCAGCATACACAGTGGGAAATTTGAAGACCACTGTGACAATCTGAGTAAACTAAAGAGACGTAGGCATTGATTCTCCACCATTGACGGTGGAGAATTGCCGATGGTGATCATTGCCGACGATCTCAATGGCATTGTCGGCAATGACTGACGCCTGCCTGAACTGAACAAGACAAACTGTTGCGAGAAAATTTAGTTGAGCTAACTGTGATACAATTAATTCAATTTTCCTTAGCAAGCTTTGCAAAGTCACAACATACATAATTCTGCTTATTCTCTCCATAATCTGAAGTGTGATCATATTTGTGATCATACTTGCTAAGTAGGTGAAAGTGATAAAATGGATTTTGCATATGTAGATCGCAAATAAACTGGTATTTGAATCAACTTTCAAAAGAGAAGTCGGGGCCAGTGGTGAATACTAAATGAAAGCAAAGTGACCCGGTATTCATAAGCTGAGATGATATTTGCTGAGTTTAATTTTAATTGAATTTTGAAAGTATCGAGTAGAAAGATTGCTTGAATTGATAATTTGAAACTAGACTGAAATAATTTAATTGTTTCAAATAGCTAAGGTGTGAGCTACATTTTGAAAAATATGTTTATGCTCTAGTTATTTAAAGTAATTTCTCAAATTATTTAAAATTAAAAAGTTTTTTTATTGTATATTAAAATTTAATACAGCTATGTACCTTCGATGAGTATGAAAATAATGGTGAGCAATACCAAAGCTGTCAAGTATATAATGTAGTTTATGTCAAGAATAAGACAATTTGGACAGATCAGAGAAAATTAAACAACACCAGAAAATATCACCTAGACAAACAGAGTTAAAAGCTAACAATTATAGCAAACTTATGACCAACAACTCACCTGTAACATTAATTCCCTGAGCCTGAATGAAATCCCTAATTCTCAGCAGCTATTATAATAATTATGCTTGTCATGCTGTTTCAAAAAGAATAATGACATTTTATAATAATAAGCGATCTCTTCACATTGTTTGCACGCCGGCATGTTTTCACAAACATGTTTGCAAGTTTGCATGTGAATCTGCATGTGTACATCTCATTAATTTTCATTAAGATGACAATTTCCTATTGTATAATAATATGGGACTCATTCACATACAGATATACAGGTGCAAATGTACAAAACAATGATTGAGAGTCAAGTGGCCAATCTTCACAGGTGGGGTTATGTATCATGTGTCTTGTTGGTTTATCTTGGAATGAATCTATATAGTTTGGCTTGGCTTTATGGTTGTAATGTATAATTATGGTTATTTTCCATTAGTGGGGTTTGGTAGTGCAATGAGTATTAGTCAAAAAAAGCTTATCAATGTTGCTATCCAAAATGGTAATCAATGCTTCTACAAGTGTTTAGCAGTGCAATACGTGAAACTGTAGTTAACTTTTCCTTTCAATTGCATATAATTGGCAGCAATATGCTTTAATGCTTATGGTAATTTTATGGTATTGATCTCCATCTTCTCCTCTCAATAATAGCAATAATAATAATAGTTGTGTTCGGACAAGGTAAACGTTCATGAACACTCGTTCAGAATGAATGAATGAATGAAAATATGTAAATAACGAAATGATTAAAAAATAATCTAAATCCCCATGCATGATTGGTATGGCTGAGTTATCGTTCTTTGTGCATTAAAGTAAGCTAAAAAGATTAACAAGTAGAACTTGCGATGTCCAAACACAAATTGAAACTATCTGTCATAGTCCATTTGAGTTTTGTGACTAATTTCGGCTGCGCACAAATTGCATACTGCATTGATTAAATAGGGACGCCGGTCGGAAATGCTAAGGCAATGCGCTAAGCTGATATGTTGTCATTAACACTGTCTGCCAAATAAGATGAAGTTTTAGGTTATTTTTAACGAATTAATAAATTGCACCAATACAGATGTTTTATGGCATTTGGACAGTAACTGTTGATTTTGTAAGTCCTTGAGAATGGCAGGCCTTCGAGGTTCAACAATTTTCTCAAGATATGGGCAGAACCCAAGCACACTGTTGTTACCATTTGAGCAGCTTCCGATCCAGAGTTGATTCCTATTTCTTTCAAACAAGTCCTCATGCTATGAATGGTTCCAAGAGCTGCGATAATGACGGGGACTATTGTCATATTTGACAGCTCAATTGGTATCACTATCTTTACCAATCTCATCATTGTCATTAATTGTTGGTATTATTATTAACTGAAGGAGACTGTAGACCAATTATGCTATTACCAGGGGATATAGCTGAGAATTGTTTGCAATTGGAAGAAGAAGTTACCTGCACTTCCACACATTGCACAGCTAAATAACTGCATTGATTAACATTTGAATAGCAGCATTGATAAACACTTGCTACTGATTATGCTACTAAACCTCTACCAATACATAATAACCATAATACATTACATAACCTAAGCCGAATCAAGCCAAGTTATGTAAGATACATCAACAAGATAATTATAATGGCACTACTTGTGGAAATTGGTCACCTGACATGCAATCCATGTTTGCATATTTGCACCCATAATATCTTCAGTGACTGAGTCCCATTAATAGGAATAGGCCATCTGACCACTTGAAGATCATAATTATGTTTACATGTTTGCACTTGTATTTATCTATGAGAATAAATCATATCTACTATAATTGTAAAATCATGATGTTTAGAAATGACTTGACAAGCGCATAAGTAACTGTCCAGAAATTAGGGATTTCATTTAATCTTAGGATATTAAAGACACAGGTAAGTTGTTAGCTATAATTGTATTATTATTATTGTTAAGTTTAACTAGGTTGTACCCTCCGTATAACAGCATCAAATATTGATCAATTTACAGAAACTGCAATAGGCTTAAATAAAAAATTGCTGGATGCAGCACCTGCAGCATTTTTACCCGCGAGATACCTACCTAAATATCACTATCACCAATAATTAGTTTAGAAATTAATAAGGGTTATGTGACAGGCTCTGACCACAAATGTCCTTGAGAGAATTTCAATATATCAAAATTGGCTGGTCACAGGAGAAATGTTTAATTTTTCAATTTTTGCAATCTCCATTATTCATTTATCTAGCATGCTAGATAAAAAGCTGGATTGTGGCATTCATAGATATTCATATAAATTAGCATTGAATTTCAAATTTACTATTTTATAAAAATGCACTGTGTCAGCACTATGACATACAAACTCATTAACATTCATAATGTCTTTATTGATAGACACATTATTGGTGAAATTCTAAAGCAGCAATGGAGCTTTCAACAACAATGTGACACATGAAAAGGGTCACATTGTAAGCAGCCTCTTTCTTAAGCTGGCGCTAATGAATGATAATAATCTATCACTGATATGATAGATTATTGATATGGTGCCAAAGCCTTGACTCCCTAGTCCGTTTTTGAGAGTTTGGGTCTAATGACCTTCACTCTTTTGCTCTACTAAGCAATGTAGACTTTACTTATGGCTGGGTTCCATAGGGTAAGATCTTATAGTAAAGTGAAGATATTAATTCTCACAATATATTATATTAACAAAATTCCATGATGAACCAAAACTGACTTCCTAATGCTAGAAAATAACTGTTAAGCCAAACTATACTATTAACTGATGGAAACATATATTCGAGAAGACAGTAAATAAATAAAATAACAACTTGGAACATATTTCCAGCTTCAAGGTAATGTCTCATTTAGTTTAGCGCTGAATTTCCAGATATTTGATTGCACTCAATTTGGCAAACTATTTATAATATTTGTTATATTTTGTAAATGATGTTATTTGTCTTTTTGCTGTTACACATTAGCAGATTATGTAGCACATCAATAGTAACATAATATTATGTGATAAGAGAATTTGCTCCAATACATGCGCAACCTGTGCTTTCTGTTAGTATGCTCCAAAAATAACTAAGCAAACTCAATGTTGAGGAAAAAAGCGGCACTACTAATATAGTGCTTACTCACCGGATATTATTTATTCAATTGACGCAATTTAAATTAAAAATAATTAGTTTTGCTTCTGTTTTGCAACATTGCTATTATTTAAATAGTTATTTTATTTTTGTTTTAAATCCATTAATGGTAGCTTCACCACATTATCTTGCCAAGCCAACAAAATAAACATATAGCCTAAAACCTTTGGCAGAGGTGAAGGCCACCTGTATGGAAGGCAGCCAATCAAATATTGGCAAATAACCTTAGAAATTATGATTCATCAACGTGAATCATAATATGTATGACTTGATTGCGGAATAGTTCAATTTCTGTGAATGGGGTGCTCCCTGGAACTGCTCTCACTGGTTTTTCAACTTTGCAATTATTTACAATCTGTGCCTGTAAAGTACTCGAAACTGTACTTCTATATTACATTATATACACTATGCCTGTAATACACTATGTCCCTACACCTATATTCTAAACCTATCACGATGGGTAGAATGATTTAGCAAGTAGCCTATATTGCATAAATACTTGCAAAGTCATTCCCCAGCCAAAGATTGAATCATTGATATTTTGATCAACAATTCAGGCACAACAGCAGTATATATAAATATATATATACTCATATCTGAGGACAGCAGCTGTTTCGATCTATTAGATCTTATCAGCGCAGCTCAGAGTGGCATAGGTTACACCTTCGCAATGAAACATATGTATATGCAACAAAGCATTTATAAAAGGTGTGGTGCACCAAACCAGAGAGCTCAAACTGCCCTAGAGCAGTGAGCCTTGCACAAAGGTACCAGCTTGGTGCCATAAGTAAAGTCTACATTGCTTAGTAGAGCAAAAGAGTGAAGGTCATTAGAGTGCTCAACCAAACTTGCATTTCTACACGTTTGGGGGACATAATACTCATATCTGCGGACAGCAGCTGTTTCGATCTATTATATCTCATCAG
>JAOQGN010242532.1:0-10471 GCA_027564295.1 Himantozoum antarcticum | reverse complement strand
CTAGCTCCCTGGGAAGCTCTTTCCAAGGACTTTCAGATAATATATTGGTTGAAGGGGTACCTTCAAAAACAAAGATTTTATGACTAAAGAATTGTAATTTTAAATTGGCTGAACATGACCGGCAGTGAAAGGGTTAAGAAACTTTGAAAGGCCTATACATGTAAGTTGTTGAATTCCCGTGTTGGAAAACGGTTCCAATTGAAACCTTGATGGTCACTGGAAGATGCTTGTTCTGGTATGAGGTTGAACCAACTTCGTACTATCTCTGTTTGATATATTTATATATGTTGACAATAATTATCATTCCAGATAAATTGTGGATGGATTCATGCAATGTCATCAATCTTTTATGTTTTCGTCTTGATTTCCTTGTCTTGTCTTGATGGCCAGCCTAGTTCCTCGAGGATAGCAGTGACACTAGTCTCCCTTGAGTAGCCATTTTTGATGAACCTGGCAGCTATTCTCTGTACCATCTCCAGACAATGTTGTTGGCATGCATATCCTGGGTCCCATGTAGTGCTGGCGTACTTGAGTAATGGACAAACTAATGTCATGGAGGCTGTCATCTTTACAATTTCTGGTTTCTGCACAATTTTTTCGATTTCGTCTTACAAGGACTCCTATTGCTCTGTTAGCAACTTTCTTGACTCCAATCTAGTCCATTGCTTATGGTTACTTCATATGCATTGAACTAACAATTGCTTATGGAATAATGGTTCATCCATTGCCATGGCATTTTCTACCATTTTTGTCTCCACCTATTATCGTTGAAATTACCTCTTCACTGGAAGTGACCTAATTTATCATCTATCCATTGTCTACGGACACCTCAAATGCAGACGAGAAGAACTGATTCAACAGAAAAGTCTGCACATAGTCGTAAATCTGACCACATTCACACTAGCAGTAGAAACTAAAGTTGAGACAAATATATGACCACAAAGATGGTCACCATTTTTCACCGGTATGAACCAACAAACAGTGGTGTATTGATCCTAGGTCGGCCCAGGTCGGAGACATGGCTAAAAAAAATCAGGCCTTTTTGCAAGGTCTCCGGACCTGGCAAGAAAAAAATTCAGCTGATGAATTACAACTCATTTCCATTTTAAAATCCTGGAAAATGCCCTTATTGTTAGCTATTTATCGCAAATTTTCTACCACAGCTCAGAACCAGAACTCAGAGGTCATGCATCCATCACCCAAGTATTTGAAGTACATTAAATGTACTTCAAATACTTGGGTGATGGATGAATCTGATGACTTTTTGACAAGAAATCAGGCATAAATTTTATGCCTGATTTCTTGTCAAAAAGTCATCAGATTACAGAATTGTAGGCTGCATTTACAAGAACAAGAACAACTTTACCAATAAACCACTGCCTACACCTGCCACTGCCTACACCTGCCACTGCCTACACCTGCCACTGCCTACACCTGCCACTGCCTACACTAGCTTTAATAAACTAACATTGTGAAGTTTCAGGCTGTGGAATATACATGTACATGTATAATAAAATTGTGATGAGGCCATTGTTTGGAGCTAAAACTGCTAAATTATAATTTTAAATGTTCATTGTAAGCCTTATACTTATTTTTACATATATTTACGGCCAATATTATTTTGTTATTTCATTTTCCCTTTCTACCTTTTTTTTCTACGTTTTCATATCTATACCTTTTGCTTTCTACTTTTTCTTTTCTACCTGATATTTTTTACCTTTTCTTTTCTACCTTACCTTTTCTACCTTTTCTTTTCTATTTTTTCTTTTCTACCTTTATTTTAGTCTCTACCATAACTTTAATTTATTTTTAGCTGACAGCAGCAGCTCTGAGCATATTATTTCTCAGAAGACCAAGAAAAGGGAAGACCTAAGATCACAACCGTTAGGATAACGGGAATGGTTGTTCTGTTATACTCCAATCCCCAAACCACAATCCACAATAGATAATCGTGATCCTAGCAGTTGTGATCTTTCAGTTAAGAATAAGTGTAAAAGTGTATGCACATACATATTGCCACGTTAGTATATTTACTCCTAATGAATTCTTGCTGACGAGATTATGGTTTATTAATTAATGCAATCAATCGAATTCCATTGAAAATGCATTGATCTTGTATTCTTTACGTGGGCGGAGAGATCTAATAACAGCACAGTTAGCCACCTATTCAGTAGTTGAACCAGTAGTACTGCAAGATAAGCAAAGTTATGCATCTTTACTATTGCTCTATTTGGCTACTGCCTCCGCTTTAGAATCTATGGAATACATAAATATTTGACTACATGTACATATAATTTCCAGCTTGAAGAATATTGACATTTAAATTATATTTGAATTTTGAGCTTGAAAATATTGACATTTAAATTATATTTGAATTTCGAGGTTGAAGAATATTGACATTTAAATTATATTTGAATTTGCTTGCAGGGCTCAGCACCACCAATTAGCTCAGTCATTAGTCCATCTCCAGTTATTGATATTACTTTACAAAAGACAAAGTTCCTAGAGTAAATTTAACCGCTAATATTTTTTCAATTTGGTTCAGTAGAGCAACATAATAGACTTTACGATTGCCGCCATTATTAATGTAATGTACTTTACGAGTGTCACTTTGCAAGTGTTATTAATATGTTAATGTGCAACTGCACAGGATGCACTTATCATATCCAAGCATCCTCCCACTTGCTAATTTACATTTTAACCACTGTGTATTGCATAATGATATTGCATAATATTGTATGATATTGTATTGCATATAGATGATAACAAGAATTGTATGGAATCCAATCTACATGTAAATTATAATCATGCTTCCATATTAGGAGTTGTCTTACTTGGATTGTTATTCAAACTGTGAGGACAACTCCATAAAAGGTTGTCATTGCCTGCTACCAGTATTAAAACATTGTGCTGGACAGACTACAAAAAGTATGTCTAATATAATACAATACTAAAACTAGCAATAACACTTATGCTGCTGCGCATGTTCTGCGTTTTCAAAATATATACATTTATCCGAATATATTAACCGTTAATGCGTAACTCCTAAAAGTATAATATAACATTGGATTGCTCTCATGAAGAGCTACTCAAATATTTATGTAAGAATTGCTGCTGAGAATTCGCTTTTGAAAAATTTACATGTATTTAGGCAAAAAATATTTGATGGGATGTCCACATGAAAACGTTAGCATAAGGTTTGACTTTGAGCTACGAAATATCTCTTGATATACCATCTATTCCAATCATGCTGTTATTATTATGCCTGTATGCCTGTCATCAAAGGAGTTTGTATACGGAGTTGATGAGCCAATTTATTTGTAACTACAATCAACCCTCTGGCAACCACTCAAACAATGGCATATTTGGATAGAACCCACAGAGAGCTTTCAAATGAGTAGCCAAACTTAACTGTACCTATTATTGGATTGTTATAACAGCCGAACTAATGGAGCTTAAACGATGGCTAAGTAGTCAAAATATGAGCGAAATTAGCAATTCCGGCTTAACTTGGCTGGTAACATGACTGCCTTTATATGTGTCGGATTAGGATTGGAGTTGTCTAATCCTACCCAAATCCGACTGGGTTTATACAATGGCTAACGCCATTCCGATGCAATTTCAGCTGGCTTTATACCTTTAGAATTAGTTTCAATGTCTAAATATAATTTAAAGATTTTAATTTATAATTTTATTGTTTAATGTAGTTGGAATTGTTTATGGGAAATATATTATCATTTATTTTCTGTCTTTAAAAAAATATGAATTTATTTCATGCTTTGACTGTTTCCATTACAATTTACAAGCAGAACAGCAATGGAAAAAGATTAATAGTTGTGTCACAATATGGTTGGCATCTTGTACACAAAATCAACGCATTGGTTAAAAATGTAATGAAATTATCAAGAAGATCGTACCATTTCTTGCTCCTGTCCATGCTGCTTGCTTTCTTTATTTAGAAATATTTTACAACAGGAAGCAGCGGCGGCCGCTATTTCGACCAATAACACGGCTGCAGTAGGAAACGTGTGTGCTAGGCCGTAATAGTGTCGGAATACTGGCGGAATACACGACAGGCGTGTCGTGTATTCCAGCAAAGCGGAATGAGACAACTCTGGCTATTCCTACTGGAATTATACATTGGTTAATAGATATTTCGACTGGAATTCGACAAGGATCCATCGTTTAAACTATCCAAAACACAAATGTGTGTTTGTGTGTTGTTGTTTCGTGTTTGGCAGCAGTGTTCACAGCATGGCAACATTAAGTGCGGACCTTAGCACTTAATGTTGTTATTTAATATTAGCCAGCAAAACAAGGCATTAGAGTTATGCTTATTATATTTTGTTCATTATTATTCGAATAAAAAATTAAATAACTATCTGTTTAAGGGTGGGTGGTGGTAGGCTGAAAGACCATCCAACCTGCTTTATGGGTGAGTATTTTGGAATTTGTGTGTGATGCTTGTACTTTTTATATTTTTTGGCAGTCTTTTATTCCAAGTATTTATATCTCTGATATGGATATTCAACTCTGTTTCATGTGGAAGTTTATATGACATACTCTTGATGTAATGCCATATCAAGTAAGTAGTAAGGGTGCGCCGACATCACTAATTTATACAGTAAGTTATACAGCAATATGTAACGACGTATAGTCGCAAAATTCAAAACCCTCCTTTATGAGATGGCGATTAGCAAAGTGTGTATTTGGGCCCCAGTGGTGGGTGCCCCAGTGGTGGGTGCCCCAGTGATGGGTGCCCCAGTGGTGGGTGCCCCAGTGGTGGGTGCCCCAGTGGTATGTTATACTGCAGTAGGTGCACAGAAGATTGAATGTAATACTAAAATCATATATGGATTCACTACCAGTCCTACATGTAATTGCTAAAATAATATATTGACACATATACATCACCAGTCAGAATTCGGAATACTGACAGTCGAAAATGACAGTTGGAAATAGTACATTTCCAGATTGTGACTTGGGGTTGGATAGGCGTACATAGTTGCCCCCGGTCTAGTGCTGTAAGTCCTCAGTCTTTTTTGGACTGTAATTAGCGAATAGATATGGGTTCCATAAATCAGGGCATACCATTCCTTAATGAAATGGTGTTATTTTGTAGAATATTGTGCCAAATTCAAGCTAATCAATTATTATTTGATGATCTGCTTTCCAAGAGTTATCTAGTAAGCACCTGATTCAATTTCAATCAATAAAAGGATATTTTTGTGCATTGTTACACAAAGCTTAGACACGTTACGCGAAGCTTGCCTATAATAGCTTAGACACTCTCAGCTATGTAATCTGCGGTTTACATCTGTCTCATAGGTCTCAGATTCCATGCCATGACAAGCTGTTATAGATAGCCTTCACAATGTGCGGATCAGTGTTACCTTTTGTAATAAATATTCTTCAAGTTGATATCTTTAATTGGTTTGTTGACAATTTCCTTTGTATTTTGGTCTTAAATTCCTCCAGTGCAAGATTAGCTATGTCAGGTGTTTGTTTATATCTAAAACATATGGAAGGTCAGACCATTTGCTAGCAAAGGTTTAACAGTCGCAGTTAAGTTTTGAAATCGAATGTCCAATTTATTAATCATTAAGGGTTTACAGATCACCTGCAAACTCATGTCACTGCTTGCTTAGCATGGATGTGTCACAATGCACCCTCATGTAAATTGTGGAATTTATGGGGATGTTAGGGCAACATTACCTGCCCTGCGAACTGTGAAGAGGACAAAGAGGAAGCAATGAATCTTTCGCTTTGTTGCTATTGATGACTGAAAGCAATCGACCTTGATGCAAGGCAATCAGCCTTAATACAAGCCAGCTATGGCGCAATCACTTGCTTTCCATGGTTCGAATTGGCTCAGAATGTCCAAATCCGAATCATGGAAAACTGTTTGGTTGGAGTTGTGGGTCCCGTACGTGTCGGTGGTACGTGCTGGCTACATTCGGTTTCGGAACCCGAATGATTACGCTATTCGCACCATGGAAATGCATTCGATCCGATGAGAATGATGCTCGGTCTTCTATTTTGCCTCAACGTAATAATAGTAATAATGAAAATGTAATTAATAACAATGTTAATAATAATAATAATAATGAAATAATAATAATGATACTATAAACAATAAAAATAATGATCACTACAATCACAATGACGACGATAACAATAACAAGAAATGGCCATGGGATGTGGCTCGCCCCAGGAATGCAGTGTTGAATTAAAAACAAAGTAAAAATAGTAAAAAGAATAATAATAATCTTCTGGCCACGTACATGTATATTGATATTAGTGATAATTCAACTTCATGAGACAACAACTGAGGTGTGATATTAATATCAGTATTATTAGTTCTATAGCGTAGCTATATAACTATTGGTTTACCCATTTTTGTAATTATTATTATTTATTTTATTCTTCGTAAGCCCATTCCTAAATATAAACTTCATCTTCCTAACACCTTCACCTTCCTAGATCGACGGGTGGGACAGGGCCACCCCAGACACCCACACACAGTTGAGTTTGTTATAGTTGAGTTGCTTCCTTTTAAAACTGCTACTATATCGGATCGCTATCCCTGGTGGGCCTGTGCAATGGTCATTTCCGTTAAGTTTCACTTTATGAATAAGATTAATAGTTTATAGAAATTAAAAACTTAGGTTAAAATATTTTTCTTTTTGATTAATATATCTTAGCAGTTTATTGCTTCTTAATGTACGTAGTAGGCTTGTATGACCTTTTCTGCATCTAAATACCGCTATGACAGTGCATTTGAACGATCATAATATTTAATTCAGACCCATGCAAAAATCTGAAAACTATTGTCTTGCACGGCTCGTGCAAACTTAACTTTATGATTTTGGGCCTATCTGACATAGACTTTTATCATTGACTTCTGATAACAATAGTCTCGCTATAGAACTCTATTATCCCTAGGGATAATAAACCAAAACTAGTTATACTTTACATTTTATGCTACTTCAGAGTTGTCTCTTCTTTGTATATAAATTTTAATCGCATAATTATCATAGATTTTTGATATCAATTGCACTATCACTGTAATCTCAACTATTAAGATTACAGGAATTTTAGAATATATTCTAGTACAATATTAGAAGTTTGGTGAATGAATGTGTTATTCATGATTTCTATGCACTAGGATCTAGAGAATTTAAAAATCTAGAGATGATTAGAGAGACAGTGAGCAGCCAAACAATTCAAAATTTCTGTACAAATTTGCTATGCTGTTGCTGCTCTCATCCTGCTATACTACCAAAATGTCAACTTATATACGGTACATAAGTTGTGACATGTACTCTGTGTGACATATAAAGTTATAACATTTAACACTATTGGCTTCTAAGTTTACAACGTTGTCTTGAGAGTGCTACATGAGACATTAGCATACCTGCACGCCTATATCACTTCGCCAGCGGAAAGCCAGATTAAACCAGTCATCTGCTACCACACTATTAGGTAGATTCTTTTCTGCCAGCCAGTATAATTCACCATTAGCTATAAGTACTGACATCTTTCTGCCAAGCTGGTATATATAGAAACCGCCCTTACCGCCATCTAAATATACAAGCAGGATCCACCACTATAAATACTGGCCCAGTTTTTACTCAGACCTTACACTGGTCATGTAAACATACAAGTTCATTCCAGATAAACTCTATGGATAACAGTAATTACTAAAAGTGCATGGTATCATGTTATTTCTTTTACATATTACTATGTCACGGTGTGTCACGTTGCCACTAAACTGTAGCAAACATGAAATAATCCAGCAGTAAATTCAGATAGTGTGAACTCTTACAGCCAGGTAGTGAGTGATAAAATATAAGCAGAAATAGTAAAGGCAAAGATCTATAAATATACCAGTTTAAGTTCTTTGGTGAAACCATACTTATATTTATATTAAGCAGTAGATATGAAAAACAGATGTAGGTCATTTTGGTCATGTAGGTCATTTAGGTCGTCTGACCATGTATTGCATAAAGTTAACATAGGAAATTGTGGTTGTTGTCAGTGCCAGAACTCTTTAGTTCGTAAGTTAGATGACTCCGCTCTGTGCATGCCAAGAACAAAGTGGACATAGTGCAACTTGGAAGTTCTGTGTGCCGTAAATGGCACCGTGCTCTGTAAACTGATAATATAGAAAGCGCAGATAGAAAGTAATTCCATGAAAATATACCTTGTGAGTTTCCTGAAACAAATAAATTAAACAGAACATCAAAATCAATAGCAGGTTTGAAGAGATTGCTGGGTCACCAAGACAACATAATGCATATTTTATGAGTAATAATATTATGTGTTATTTGGCAGATGCCAACAGCTGCGCTCACTATCATTCAGCTGTATGGCAAAGAAGGTCAGTGAACCAGGCTAGTGATTTATCCTGTATATAATACCCTGTATCTAATTCCCCATTGTGTTCCAAAATCATTTATTAGCAAAATGATGCTACATGTATTTTATTGTTGGCATAACTGTTATAGACACGATTATTGATTTACCCACATTTATTATTTGATATAATGATGTGACAACGTCATTTCTCCTATGATCGTTATATTTGTCACTATCGCCGTAAATGAAAAGCAATGGCCAAGCAATGGTCATTGGTTGGCGAATGACGCAATGACAGGTATGCGTTAGAAAGTGTCCAGTTCATGTAGAATGGCAAGATGTAAAAAATTAACACTTTTATATTTATGCAGTGTGATGTAATTATGACATCACACCATACATATATCAGTATAGAGAATTGTACAGCATGATGTAATTAGACATCACGCTGTACACAAATCAGCATAGTGAGTTGTACAGCGTGATGTAATTATGACATCACACGAAGACCTAAAGCATTCACCCCTAGGCATTGACATCATTTTGTGCATATATCTATTTTATATTTTTATAGTGCATGTATATATACATAATACATCTCTTATAATCCACAGCCCTATATTTATATAGCCATAGCTTGTAAAATGAACAGATCAGAAAGCCGCAAGCATCAGAAATATGCTGCAGTTGCCGACATCATTAGAAGCACCGCCAGTTTGCTTCCTTGTTGATCTCATACCTTCAGATGTTAAAATTTCAACAACTCCAATCATCATCGAATTATAGAACAAGAAATTATTTTCCACAATGGTAGTTATTATGCCTATGGGAACGCTTTACCACTCGGAGTGCATTAAAAAATGCAAACTTTTGGGGAAAATTTCAATTTATAATTAATTTCAACATACCAGAAGCTATGAGAGCCTGATACTCAGTGGACTCAAAGTCTGCTTTTGTGAACTTGAGCCAAACCTCCATGGAGAGCCCATCAGGACATTTATCAGGATCGACTAGGCAGGTGTGATTGACATTCTCAAATCCAGGTATCTGAAAATGAATAAACTGAAAGCTTGCATACAACATAATTCAGCAAAAACTGTATAATTTATTATGACCAATAGATCGCCAACCAAAATTAATTAGCCCATTGCTTTGAAATTCAACATTCCTACAGTAATACAAATGGTACTACTACAGTAGGAGAGAGAAAAATGGCAACCATGGTGAACAAATAAGCTAGCTTCATTTTTTGCCCAACAAAAAGGCTCATCATGAGAATACAAATGTTAGTGCCTAGTTAGTGCCAATTCAATAATAATTCAATTTGATATCAGTGTATTATCTTACCGTTATGCATTGCTTTTTGATTTTGTCAAATTTGACCGTGTACCAAGTACTGCCATTATGGATAGAATCATTCCTTTGTTCAATGAAGCTTGCACTGCAAAAAATATAATATCCATAATCAAATAGATTACCCTTTATATGCAAAAAACGCAATAATAATGATCACACACAAACTAGTACTAGATTTCCTCCAAGATTTCAAGTCAATTACTCATAGGCATACTAACCCATACTACACTATACCTAAACAAAGGCCAAGTAATTATAACATCGGATGCATAAATTATAAATCACGGAGAAAAAACACAGATGAGACGAGTAAAGATGTTATAATTATTCTAATATCAAGTTTAATGATATATACATGTAAGCAATGTATGAAATATTTCACAGGAGTATTTCATATAACCGTATCTAATAGATAGAATATATGAAATACAATATATGCAATAAATTATACACAATAAACTATACTATATGCAATATGTAATATAATATTAGGCAAATTCGTGACCTAGTTCGACGAAACTTCGGGGCGTGGCCTAAAAATGTTTTTATTATTTCTTTATTATTTTATATTAAAAAATAATCAAATTGGTGCGTAAGTGAACATGACCCAGCAATAATTAATAATTTTTTTTTAATCAGTTTATCATGTTATGCTAACGTCACGAACGCTCGTAGTGTAAACATCGCAATAATTAAAGATTATTTTTGGAAGTGGTAGTGTAAGACCTTTCTTATAGGCTCTATTGCAAACTTT
>JAOQGN010242421.1:0-10471 GCA_027564295.1 Himantozoum antarcticum | reverse complement strand
AGATCTCACAACAGCTCAATAAGCCACTAGAAGTCAAGTGCAAGCACTTTGGAGGGTATCACTTGACATGTGGCTGTTCAGATCAGTCATCAGCAGCCACCCCACCAGAGAACATTAATTGCTTCCATTGTGGTGGATATCACTTTGTTGCCAGTTGCCCAGAGCTACCCAGGACCACTCCCAGAGGAAGGCGCAGCTGAACCTCAACAACCAGAGCCATCACACAGGATCAGTCGGAAAACTACTAGTGTCCTCAGCTAAATCCATGGAATGGGGGCTCCCAGAGGCACCTGTCCATGCCCTCTGCACTGGCTGCAGGTGCAATAATTGTACAGAACTCCACAGCAAACTCATGGAGCTGTCAGCTCCAGTCACCCATCCTCAGTAGATACAGAAGCCAGTGTCACCACCACTGCCCATAACGCATACCACAAGCCAGCCACGGCCGAGCAAGCCACCACCTCCCATGAGGCAGCTATCACCTCCCATGAGGCAGCCACCACCTCTCTCGAGAAAGGCACCACAGGGCAGACCAACACCCCCAGTGACATGCCAGCCACCAGCCAGGCCTTCACCATCAACCACCAGGGCTGCCCCCACCACTGGTCAGTGGCCTGCGCCATCCAAACCCCACCCAGGGCAGCAACAGTCCTCTCCTTCCCCATGCCACATCATGACAGGCACTCAGCAGTGCCCATCACCAGGGGCTATGGGCTGAGAAGAGAATGAACCAACAAACTAGCTCTAGAGCACACCAAGCCCCAGGAGGCTATATAAACCAAAAACCGCACTACCAACCCCAAGCTAATGCATAGACCAGGATGCCAGGCCATGTGCCTGAGCCAACAACCCCCTCCATTCCAGCTATCACAACTTCCAACCCCTTCCACATCCTCCAGAAGGTAGGAGAAGAGCTACCTCCACAGAAAGAGCCCTATACGGTGCCCAAGCCACCTCAGCGGAAGCCGAGAACCCACACCACATCCCAACCACCTGCTACCACCTACACAACAGGAGTCCATATTAGCCTGAATCAGAGTAATGCAGAACTTTGCTGAGGCTACTTCTTGCCTTGCCGACTAGGAGGTCAACCAGTGTCTTGCTTGGTGGATTCTGGCTGTATGGTGACAATCCTCTCCAAGAGGATCTTCGACCAGTTCTCCCCATCACTGCAGAGCACCCTCATGCCTCAACACGGTACAGCCAGAGTAGCTGATGGCTCTGATACCACCACCTATGGCACCATCAACCTCTGAGGCCAGCTGTACCATTGGCGCAACCAACACATCTTATTAGTGGCTGATGTACAAGCACAGGTCCTGCTGGGCCTAGATTTCGAGCAGCAGTTCGAGGCAAGGCTATGCTTTGAAGAAGCGGTTCTCATGGTGAACTAGCACCATCTCCAATGCAAAACCAAGATGGCTGCCCCCCCCCCCTGTCCCAAGTACAACTCTAGGAGACAGTCATCATTCCAGCCCGTACTGAGTGTCTGGTTAGAATTAGACTGAATGTACTAGACCCATATAATAATAGACCTACGGTGTAGTTCTATCCCTACCAGGACAGAACTACAATGTGGGGTTCTCAGCTCCAGCCATCCCTATCTAGTGGTTTCTACTCTGGTAACAGCCAACGAGTCTTCTGTCCCTAGACGGATTTTAAATCTGCTCACAGAAGCACTACAGCTCCCTGTGAGGAAGATTGTGGCCACTGCTGTGTCAGTGTAGATGGTTCAGGATGCCCAGCTCACTCCACCAGCACTACTACTCAGAGTTTGAGACTCCACCCCTCAGCCACCCTTGCCCATTCCGCCTCACCTCCAGACACTCTATGATCAAGCACAAGCCTGCTGCTCCCAGCCAGAACATGCCACCAAACTTAGACAAATCCTAACCCACTACCAGGACCTGTTCAGCACTTCCTCTGCAGACATTGGAAGCACTAACCTCGTCCATCAAGCAGTGACCAAGGAGGCTCAGTCTTGAGAAGGAGAGGGAAGTTGACAGACAGGTGCAACAGCTAGCAGAAGAAGGGCTGATAGAACCTTCTCACAGTACATGGTCCAGCCAGGTTGTCGTGGTGAAGAAAAAAGATGGAACATGGCAATTCTGTAAAGACTACCTTAAACTCAATGACATCACCATCAAAGATGCCTATCCACTGGCAAGACTCGATGACAGCCTGGATGCCCTCAGTGGCAGCAGATTCTTCTCCACATTACACTTGCTTAGCAGCTACTGGCAAGTGGAACTGGTTGGACGAAGACTCAAGTGAAAAATCTGCATTTGTCACCAGAAAAGGTCTCCGACAGTGGAAGGTTCTACCATTTGGACTAACATCAGCCGCCTTCATGTTTCAGAGATTAATGGAAAGAGTCTTCAGAGGACTTCATTGGAAAACACTCCTGATATATCTCGATGACATGGTACTCTTCTTGTGTCTCAGTAGAAGATCATCTGGACCACCTAGAACATCTTTGCTCAGCTGGACTTAGTCTGAAACCAAGTAAATGTGAGTTATTCAAAAAGGAGGTGAAATACCTCTGCCATGTGGTCTCAGCGAAGGGAATCAGAACTGACGAGGAAACGATAGAGGCCGGGAAGGCCTATCCCATACTTCACAAAGAAACTATTGTCAGGGCATTTCTGGGACTCACCGGATATGACATTACCAACATTACACAGATATTGCCCGCCCACTTCACCATCTGACAAAGAAAGGATCAAAATTTGAATGGAATCAAGATGCACAGGACGGCTTTGAGCAACTCCAACAGAGACTCCTCTCTGCCCAATCCTAGGCTACCCAGAACCAGCTCTGGAGTATATTCTGGATACCGATAGCTCTAACGAAGCTAGTGGAACTGTGTTATCTCAAGTACAGGCAGGAAAGGAAAGGCCCATCACCTACTTCAGCAGGACTTTTAGTCCTGAGGAAAGCAGCTATTGTATTATGTGTCGGGCGTTAGCTGACATTAGCTAACTAGCTAGGTAACTGCTATCTAACTACACCTAGCAGTCGTAAAGGCTGCCCACCGCTTTCCCTCCTACTTATATGGCTACTTAGCAGAGAACTGACCATGAGAGTTTGACTTGGATGGTCAGACTGAAGGATCGAAGAGGTCAAGTGGCACAATGGTTCAAGGAGCTACAAGAGTTTAATTACACTCTGGAGCACAGAAAAGGGACTTCCCCTAGGAATGCTGATGGACTCAGCGAACGCCCCTGCCAGAGGCCTGTAAACCTTGTAGCAAGCAAGAGAAACCAGAAGCCACCATACTCAACCCCACCTCACAGTCACCTCCAGGTGACTGCAGCCAGCACGTCTGCTCTCTGCCCTCCTGCAGCTTGCAGGAAGGGACTCCCCAACCAGCGGGCAGGCTGACCCGCACAACCCCAACCACATCACAGTCACAGTGGACAGTGCCTCTACTCTCTGCCTTCCAGCACCCAGTAGGAGGGGATCCCCTAACTATAGGGCTGGCCAACCCGTGCAACACTAGCGCCACCACCATATACCAATGCAGCGACCAGCATCCCTGCTCTCTGCCCTCCAGCAGGCAGTGGGACAGGCACCCTAACCAGGAAACTGGTCAGCAACAACCCACTCTATGGCTACTCAGGCCAGTGAGTGACATTACCCATCCCCAGCAAGTGGAAGAACCCCTCGCCAGAATCTACCGTGCGATGAAAATTCAGGTCCCCATCCTTAATCAAGTGCTGCAAGAAGCCACACCCGAATTGAAGGAGTGGACGCAATTATGGGAAAGACTCTCTATTAGAGAAGACAGAGTTTTACAAACCACCATCATGCACAACAGAGGTGAGTAGTCGTAACCACTTGCCCTCCCTCCATTGGAGACGCCATAGTCCAGGAAGTACACCAAGGCGCCTACTTGGGAGAGTCGAAATCCACCGGAAAATTGAGACTCATTTGGCACAGACCCGGGTTACAGGAGATCGTAAGTTGCTTAGTAAAAGCCTGTGAGTTCTGTCAACAGGCTAAGAACTCTGGGACCCATAATCCTGGCACTAGGTTTCACCTCTGCGCTGGCAGATCATGGCGGAGAGTAGCTATAGATTTAACTGGCCCTCTTGATAACAGAGAGAGAGGTAACAAGTGGATCTTAGTCATCACCGACCACTTTACCAGATGGGCAGATGCAATCCCCCTCCCAGATTCTACGGCGCAGACAGTAGCTCACACTCTCCAGAACAGGCTATTTTCACAGTTTGGGATCCCCGGGGTGATTCATTCTGACCAAGGTCGGAATTTTGCAAATGATCTCATGTTAGAACTCTGTAAACAGTGGGGAGTGGACAAGTCTAGAACCGCACCCTATAGGCCCAAAGCCAATGGCATGTGCGAGAGGCTCAATAATACTCCTCGAACGCTGCAACAGGGCGGCCACCACCAAGTCACAAACTGGGACCTTCCCCACACTATGCACGTGATCCGTGCAATCTCCCATAAAGTCACTGGAGAGTCAGCCAACTATCTGATGTTGGGTCGAGAGATATACCTCCCCTCACTGCTCATCCATGAAGTTGATGCTGGAGGGCAAGTATACATTTCAGAATACGCACAGGACTGAGCTCTACACATGGATACTGCCCACCAGCTACTG
Source organism: Himantozoum antarcticum (assembly GCA_027564295.1). Classification (NCBI taxonomy): domain Eukaryota; kingdom Metazoa; phylum Bryozoa; class Gymnolaemata; order Cheilostomatida; family Bugulidae; genus Himantozoum; species Himantozoum antarcticum. The sequence continues at coordinate 5,844 of JAOQGN010242421.1, read as the reverse complement.
AGAACCAAACAACTCCAGGCACGCCTAGAAGACAGCGATGAACCATCAATATTCAAAGCCTGTGACTATTTGTGGCCCAAATCCTTCCAAATGAAGAGAGCCTTGGCTAAAAAACTAAATGCCAAGTTTGTGGGGCCCTACCTCATCGTAGAAGCACTCTCCTACCACACATATCGGCTGCGACGAGACGGCAAGGAGATAATCCAACACGAAGCTAGATTCAAGTTACATATATCAGTTGAACAGAATACTTCAGAGGTACTACCCGTGATGTACCCCGCTCTCTGTCCCCCCTCCCCCTTAAAGCCAGTCAGAAGAGACACAGTCCACTGTGAAAAACAACTACCAGCTGCCATGCCATCTCCACCAGATGCAGGGCTACCCCTGTCCTGAAATATGCACCCATACTACCTTATGACAGTAACTATCAAACTGTTCTAGAAATTACTTCGCTACCAGGAGATGCACAGATCCCACCAGCAATTGAATATAACTCCTCACCTGGCCCCACACAGAAATCTACATCAAAAACTACCCCTGTAGGGTCAACAGTCGAAAGGGACCCAAATAACTCAGACTATACCACTCGCGGCAAAACTGAAGAATCGGATCTCCAAGAAAATGAAGATTATCGAGAGTTATCATCACCAGCACATAACCAGTCGCCGGCCCTGATGGGGAACAACAATTGGTAGTCGTCTGTTTGTCATTGTGGCCTTGTAGAACCTGGAGGAGAAACGCACACATATGATGAGCACTTTTCTCCGCCCTCGCGAGAGCGTGGTAGCCTGCAGCCTAAGAGATCCAGAAAGTTTTGCAGAAACTACAATTGGGAATGAGGAGAGTTATTAAACATTGATAAGTCCATGGGTTAGGATTTGTATCAAATCCCAATATTCATTCTTTCCACCTCCAACTCTCAACAGTAGCACATGCGCGACCTATGACCTTCGAGCAGTCGGAAGTAGTACTAACAATTCACTATGCATCATTGTGTCTATTGTAGAGCAGCCTTCAGTGCTCTGCAACTACAACAACTCCACGAAGAAAGACACAGAGGGTGGCACACTTGTAAACTGTGTAACATCAGTTTTTTGTCTGGATGCCTCCTGTACAAACATGTAAGAAAAGCAATTCATAACATATAGCTCGCCAACGTCCCGCTTCCCCTATGGCGGTGGTTAGCCAAGATACGAATACAGCAAAGTCTAGTGACAATCAGTGCCCTCCAATTCACATCCAAGTGTACATTCAAGCTTCCTCACTTCTTTTAACCACCGAGACTGTGAGTAGGAGTTTACCACAGGTCAAAACTGTGGCGCTTGAACATGATGCTAACCCTAGTTGGAGACTAACGGGTTTTTCTGATAGAGAGACAGCCACTGTACACTAGCATTCCTAGTCGGAATAGTACAGGACACCCAGGTAACGCCATTCCTCCAGCCACCACTGCTGACCTTCAACTGGAACACAATATTTTTGTCCAGAACATTAAACGCTCCTTGTCTTTCAATCAAGCAGGACATTGACACTAATGACCATGTTGCCACCTTCCATCATGGCCACTGCTTGCTATTGATCTCACTGACGCTGACACTAAGTCGTGTGTTGCATGTCATTATTATGACTCCTCTGTAGATTATTTGCGTGTGATATACATATTATTGGTCACCTTAGACTGTTCTGAAAATGTCAAAATTATTTAATAACGTTACCCAATTTACTCTGGCAAATTCATTATTTATGATACGACTTTTGTATTATCTGTGCAACCTAGAATCGGTATTATTATATTTACCCTATCGATCACTTGGACAAGTCTTTCTCTTATCACTGTGAAGCCAGTATGCCGTATATTTTGTAATATTATTTTATTCGTTTTTATCAGATATAATAATACTGAAGTAAAAGGTGACCATAAGTATAATTGTATTCATGAGAGTTGCAATTTGAGAGCACAGGGAAGTTCTCAGATATTAGTTACGGGGCTTGTCATGCCACAATATCTACCAGCCATAAATCATAAGCTAATTAAGCAAATCAGTAGAGCACTGCCACATGCTCGGATCCCAGGACCAACCTAAGCACAGGACGGGGAAGGCTAAGTAAAGTGAGCTGAGTAAAACATATAAATGACAGATTGCCAGTATATGCTCGCCACTATGGTACACATTAACACAGGCCCTTAGCCAAGCCCATACTCAATAAATCAGTTACATATTGTCAGGAAAACTGTACACATAAATGCAGCATATTCTATTTGCGTATTCACACCTAAAAGTGCTACCCATTGAAGGACACTTGCTGCATCAATATTCCCATCGTATGTTCACAGTATATTATTTTATATTTTACTCCCCATTCTATTGTATTACTCAATATTAAGTCGATATGGCAGGATTATCTAAATTCATATATAAACCCCTGCCATCCAAGAGCAAGAGATGGACAGTCTTGGTTAAATCTTCAATAAATACACTACATCACAGAACTCTCTCTACCACTTGATAACTTCTCAGAGCGCTACTAGCAAGCTAGAGCACGACATCTGTATAACCTTGGTATAACAAAATATATTATGTTGTAAATAAAACAATTTCTACTGATATTATTAAAATTTATTGATTCAGTGATTGAATTGCATAATTATCTGAATTTTTGTAAAGCTGTAACATAAAATTGTAAATAATTTCCAAGCAAAAATGTAAAATTTATCTGCAATGCCAGGTTTTCAATATTTTTGAGAGTAATCTGCCCATTATTGTGATCAGACAACTCTCATTATTGGAAACCTGGGAGTCTAGATAATGGTAATGTATTTTGTTCCACAATAGCAGTAGAAATAATCATAGCATGTGGGTTGGAAAAAACTTGTTGGTGGCCCACCTCAACGTCTGCTGATCTTTATATGTAGCTCTCCAAAAAGGTGTTTGGCATCCCTGCTAGTTGTCGATAATAACTGTCAACTAAAAAAAACTAGTGTATGCATCCTGTATCTACTGTTCTGTGAGGCTTTATTTAGACATCAGCGCCTTGGTGACACAGATCTAATTATCTATTGAACTTGGCCTAATCATATTTGAAAAAGATGTGCTTGCTGCAAGTTTAATACAAGGCATAGTGGAGTTGTCTGCTCCATACAGCTTTTAATAACACTATCATTATTCTGGTCATGAGATGGGATTTTTCGGCATGGTACGTTAGCATGTAGCCTTGCCATCAGCACACAGATCTTTCATATACCCTTGATAGTGTTCAAGCCCTACAGTACTGACTACAACCACCTGTTACCAGTTTCTCTTTTTGAAAAGTCCTCTTTTGGTCAATTACATGCCGCTTTGCTTTGAGTACAGAGATCTGTATTTTAGTAATGCATATATATATATATATATACTGTATATATATATATATGCTTGTCATAACACAGAGCTACTAGGTGACGAGGTACTTCCAAAGTGGCAGTTGAATTAACATTGGCTCCTGAACGCAATGCTCTAAGATTGAAATTACGATCTGAGCACCTAACAACTGGGCTGTATATTGTAATGGATGTTGCTAGCACCTCCCATGCTAGCCCTAGGCCAAATGCCTAGGCTATGAAAGGTTTGCATCAGTATAGAACCCTCATCACATTCTAGCACAGGACGGTTAAATCACTGATGATGGAAGCACGTTAGATCCTGCCTACATGGCTACACAGGTGTTGATAGATGACTTCTATTATGGATCTCCTCAGAGTGCTCCGTTGGCGAGATTATATGAACAATTATCCCGTAACTAGTCCGAGCGAAGCGAGGAGTGGTCAACGATGAATGAACGCATACACAGCCGCATATAGGGTATAGGCCTAAAACCTCTACACAGGCACCTCTCATATCAAAATCCCATTCTGAGACAACCTGCCTTCCTGCTCCTCTATTTGGAAAAAATAATTCAATCACAACAAAAAAAAAACTCCCTCAACTTAAGGTTTTGTATGTTTGCTGGCAACTCACAAACGCTTACCACAATATTCAGTCAAATGTTGCATCTATGCCATCAATATTTAATCCATTGTTAATGACTTCACAAACTACCACCTTCCATGTTTACTGATGAATGTATACTATAATAGGCAAAGCAGTTTGGTATTGTATATTCGTGCGAATCAGTGAACAGCATGCCTATGTAGCAAAGCATTGTGGTCACAACCAGCCTGGGTGATCGTTATTTTACATATTGCATAAGCCAATATAATTTTGATATTGTTTGCTGAATTTCATTGTAAATTTGGAACCGAGGCTACAGCATTCTGACCTTTGAAAGGCATTATTATTTTTTGCCAAAGTGAATTATAGCGTTAGTGTTTACAGTCCCATTTTCAATTTTATTCAATATTATTCTCTATGGAATATTTCTAATTTGTTGTCAAATTTGGTGATAGTGTACACTGTACAGTGGTAGATGCAACATGAAAAGATATTGCACCCTCAAGATACTTTCACTGCAGTTGCAGGCGATTCAGACTTGTATTTCGGTGAATACAGTAAGTCTGAGTTTGAGTCTGGATCCATTACAATGAGAGTGCTACTGAAGCTTCTACTCCGTCTACTGATGTGTTGAAAACAATGACTAGTAAACACTTTTTATCACAATATACCGTATTTGTTGTTATGTACAGTAAAGCAATAATTATAATAGTGATATGTTTTTTAAATTTAGCGAAAATACAAAAATTAAAATTTTTAAATTCAGAATTAAAAGAATTATAAAATTGTTTTTGCATAGCGAAATGTTAGTTGGTATAGTTTTACTTTATTATGTTTTTGTCTACAGAATTTGTGTTGTAAAATTAAATAGCCTGCATGTTAGTTGTTAGTATCCATGTATAGTTATTTTGCTTACAATTAAAAACTAAATTGACAGTGCTGATGCTATGACAAAAATCTGTAGCATAACTCTGCAGTCAGTGCATATATTAATTGACTTTTTTCTATAAGGATCAATTCTACCGAAATTCCATGAGCGCAAAGAATTATCCCCTTGCAATAACAGATATTTTGAAATTACGCAAATACAAAAGTTAACCTCTCTCACGCATGTTCTGCAACTGCAATCACCGTTTAATAGAGAGGATAAAAATAATGCCTGTTGCCTTGGTGATTGCTTATGAAAAAATCAAATTTTAAACTTGTTAGCTCGCTTAGTTCGAAATTCCCAAAGAAATTGATGGTAGATAGTTTCAAAATTCGCCCTCCTATCATCAGTTACCATCCTAGCATTCACCTTGGCCATAGAGACAATTACTATGTATTATTGTATTGGCCTTAGTTTGCCAACTCCACATTTTGTCAGTCTTTGATTTTGGAGTTTCCTTTTGGTGAATTAGCAACAGTTCACACATTTTCAGTGGCCTGTGCCGTGATACATGCGGGTATCTTCAGCCTATAGGTTAGACAGCTGCGCTTGCAGTCTATATGTTAGGTAGCAAACAAATGTTTTAAAATATAAACTATTACAAATGTAATTGCTGTGATTTGTTACAGGTTTACAGCCTGCAGCAGGGGCGTATTTAGGTGCACATTCAACCCCCTAACAAATCTAAATCCCGCGCAGCGGAAAATTCTTTTGTTAGGGGGTTGAACAAAATGTTAGGGGGTTGAAATGTTAGGGGTTTGGATCAAAATGTTAGGGTGTTGAGTAACATAGTCATCCAATATATCAAACTTCTCCATTTCAAGAAATGAAGATAATTAGATACATAAAAAGATGATCAGTGAAGTACTGTGACTTAACATATGTAAGGTACATGATACTGTATGTATCATGTACTGTACGTAGTTCTGTGGTATCATGTATTGTATA
>JAOQGN010242310.1:0-10472 GCA_027564295.1 Himantozoum antarcticum | reverse complement strand
ACGCACGCACACAAATGGTCATCTTCACACACACACAAATTGTCATCTTCACACACACACAAATTGTCATCTTCACACACACACGCACGCACGCGCGCGCGCGCGCACGCACGCACGCACGCACGCACGCACGCACGCACGCACGCACGCACGCACGCACACACACAAATGGTCATCTTCACACACGCACACACACACAAATGGTCATCTTCACACACACACACCAACGGTCATCTTCGAGCCTTAATATTAACCGTGACAAACACCGATTTATGCACTACTTCATAGGAAACTTTTGAACACTGAATTTGCAAAAATGGTAACCTTTCTTTGGCTTAATTACATACTCTATATTATCTCCTATTCTACTATAATAATATCACAAAAGCAATTATATGCATGTATATATTGCTTAGTCATCTAATTATAAGCTTATTCCATAATATATAAACATGCTTCAAGCCATCTTCCCATTCTCAATCTATGTTTTGGCCATAGATTTGGCAGATAATAGAATTAGTTTTTGTTGCCACTGCAGAAAATATGAATTATCTCATATCCCTAATTTTGTTAATTACTTAAACTCTCTAATCTTCATGATAATTCAGCTTTCTACCATTCATTTTCCAATATAAAATTGGCAGATTTGGGATAAGCTTTCAGAGTTCGTTTTCCCGGATCTCCAACTGTGGTTGCTGTGTGATGTCTGTTTAATGTCTGTACTTACTTATCTATTAATAATTAGCCTCCTTATTTGCTGACATTCAATAATTTCATTGACATTATATTCCTGAAACAATTTCTATCTCGGGTGAACCAATAAAAGCCATATATTATTATATGCAATTAAGCATTTTTTGTTGGTCCAGTCAAATGAACTATTTTTAGTTTGGCGAAAGCTTTGAAAAGTCATGAAAATTCAATATCAATGTTATAAAATGATCAAAATAATCAAAATGGTTAGTAAGGGTAGTAAGGGTACGATAGTAAGTAAGGGTACGATAGTAAGTAAGAGTAAGTAGTAAGTAAGAGTAAGTAGTAAGTAAGAGTAAGTAGTAAGTAAGAGTAAGTAGTAAGTAAGAGTAATGGGTAAATAGTAAGTAAGAGTAATGGGTAAAGGGTAAGGGAGATCAAAATCCTGTCTCAAGAATATAATTCAATCACATAAACTGTATCCTGGGGTACGTTGCGAAAGATGTTTTGTCAGTTGGTATGATATTTTAAATTTATTTATTTTTAATCAGGTTTGACCTATATTCTGACATAATCATCCCCATAGAATTTTAAAAGCATGGAGGTTTCAACTTCTGGTTAGTACTGTACTGCATCGTCACATTCACACTAGAATCAAGCTGCAGCACTTCATTTATGGCTTGATTCGATTCGACCCCACGCAAAATTGCAACAAATATTTTGATTTTACAATTCTAATAACTAGGTTACATGCGGAACTGCAAATAACAGTTTGGCCGAATCGGAGAGTAATAATAGCAGAAAGTCATATACACGTTCTCGGAACCACTGCGAATTGTTTATAGATTTATAAACATATTACCAGTTTTCATGGCATGTTCACTGATCCACTGATAATCAATATTCGGAGTTGAACTCTAAACCAGACCTCGAACAGTCTATGGGCACTTGCAAGATACAGTAATACAGCCTATACTGTTTCTGTTTCTGCAAGGTCAAATTATTACCAATTAATGCCAATTATTATTCCGTTTTCATTAAGGGAGCCTTCGTATTGTATATTTTATAGACATGTATATTATATAGTAAAAGTAATACATAAATAAAATATAAATATAATAAAAAGTACAATGCATATTAGTAGTATGTTTTCAATATTGTGTGAGAACTAATTGATTTAGAGTTTATTCCTTCACCATTGGATTCTCTGGAAGATTCTGCACAGAATACATGTATCCTGTACTTACCTGTATTCTGCACAGAATAGGCCTACATATACAGAATATCCTGTACTTACCTGCAAGCTCTCAGTAGGACAGTAAGTACCAAATATACATTAGTATATGCAGCATTTACTATATAAAATATATTGTAAATAAAATACAAAAGTACAACATATATTGGCAGTTTACTTTCAATATTGTGTAAGGACCAATTGATCTACAGATTTAAGTCTTTCATCATTGCATTCTCTGAAAGATTCTGCACGGAAAACATGTATCCTACACTTACTTCCAAGGTCCTAGTTTGACAGTCAGTACAAAGTATACATTTGGTATACACTGTAAGTTTTATATAAAAATATTACAATTAATAAATATAATAATATATGGTGCATTTCTTTTATTTTCAAATTTATGTGAGAACCAATAGATCTAGAGACTTGATTCTTTCACCATTGGATTTTCTGGATGATTTTGCACTGGAAACATGTAAAGCCCACTTACTTGGAACCTTCTTCATGGTTTCCCAGGTCTAAACAGGATAACATATCCAAAATTGGAACTATATTTTTCTTTTTGATACAACTAAATCGGAATATGATCTTGACTGAGTTCCACTAATAACTTTATATTAGAGTGTGTCAAAATACACCCCTATTCATTGCAATTTTTTTAGCTCTCTGGTCCTATTCAAATTTGAGACATCTTCAATTTAGTTAAGGGCTGAGTTCGAAAATATACGAAACCGGAAATGCCAAAAATGATCACTAAGATTATTGCGAAAATTTGACCTCTAGATCCAATATTTATATGAATCACTATAAATATATCAACGATAGCTGTGAATATCCTATCTTAGGGGAACTAAACTCCTTGGTGATAGCCCTATTGTTACTTGAGATATGAACACTTTAAGGGACTGTGGTCTACCGCAACTGCAACCCAACCACAGCCGACGCCATATATGTCACTGCGGTCTGGGATTGTTTAGCAACCGGTTCCATATATGTCGCTGCGGTAGTCCATGAGTATTAAGTATAACTATAATATGAACACTATAGGGGTTTCGCCGGGACGTAGACACATATGGATTAGCTATGTTTTAAAACAAATTTGAATCTATTCTTTGCAACAAAGCCGACCATAAAAACTTGTTCCTGTTGAAATCCTGTTTCAGCAATTTTTGAAGGCTTTATGATATTGTAAGCACTCGACAAAGTGATTATTATGCTTTGCATTCAAACGCTTATGAATATTTTACAGATTCGCGGTAAATTTGTTTTATAAGGCCACAGTGAATTCTAACTTTTATCAGCAACGCAAAGTTTCAGACTGAAGCTATGGGGAAACCCATTGACACAATGTCCTCTATAGCATGAATATCAACAACTTAAAATATATATTCAACTGAAAATATATTGTGTATCTTGTCTGTCTGTCTGACTTCATTTCCTTTGTAAAGGTAAATCATCTCAAAAAGTTTGGTTAAAGATTTTTCATTTACCTCAGGGTATCCTGCACCACAGTCCCTCAGAGCAAAACATGATTGTTGTTTTCACGTGGAATGCTCTAGACTCTAGAGAATAGTAAGTATTCCTCGCTAATAAGATAACGATGAAAAATTATTAATAATAATAAAATATTTATTAGAAAAATGGTCGTTTATCAACCTAAACTTAAGTGCCTACTGTACGCTGGTCAATACATTTTAACCTGATTTTGGTTGCTTGCTGATGATTCTCTATACCTGTACCCGGACAGCCCGCTGAACACCCTTTGTTTATAACAGTTGTCATTATAATTATATGGTAATATTGTCCTTGAAAATATGAAACTATATGAATATGTGAATGTGAATATGCGAATATGTGAACATTTGATTATAAGTGTTGTTATGTCAAGGAATAACTCATTAGCGCAGCAACTTTTGAAATATATAGTCCGTGGTTCCGTGAGTTTGATCTGCTTCTAGTTTGAAATTTGGTATAAACTCCTATGACAGGTTAATGCTAGACAACAGATCAAGCCAAGGAACTTGAACAGTTTTAAATTTGAGTAATCAGAGCTACTGAGATAATATAACAAGACAAAATACAAGTTCACTTCAGATGCAGAAGTGTCTCAGCTGCCACACTGCATCTAGATAAAAACGAAAATTATTGAAAGAATTAATAATAAAAAAAACTTATGTTTGCTAACATTGCTATAAAAGATTTCCACTATCACAGTACTTTAAGTCGTTGAACAATGAAGAGTATTTTGATTTTCTATGCCAAAGCTTTTTGTCCACAAAGCTTCCATTCACTGTCATGTCCAAAAAATAGCCTACAATTTTGCTACCTTTTTTATTTATTAATTACACTTAGAGTGCTTAAAATTAATTCTGTGAGTTTATGCGTCATTTATCATTACAATGTTACTAATAATAGTATTGATGCATTGCGCAATGTGAATGTATTTCGTCCATAAACGTATAAATATAGTAATTATTATTATTATATAATACATGTTTATGGTTTCATCACCTAATCTGCTTTCTATGTCTCTCTTCTCCACCAATTAATTGTTAACACGTATTGTAATAAATTAACTTTTTACTGCTTTACTAATTAATAAGCCGGTGTATGTGAACTCGGTACTTCTGAAATCGTAATTAGGTAACACCATTATAATTATTTATATTGACCACTCGCATGTCATATTTACCATAGTTTAAACAAGTCATTCTGGCCAAACAAAGCCTTTCTCAAGCAGCAATCTAAAAAATGAGGGTTGCAGATCAGTGTCAAAGATTTGATATATACTTTCAGAAATATCTTTTTAACGTTTTACGGATGGTAAACGACTTAACGTTATAGAATTAAATTGTTGAACCTAACTCGCTCATCATTTAGTTGGCATTACAATTCAATGATTTCTCATTTTGACTTTAAATGTATACAAAATTTGACTCAAAATAAAGGCTAAATTCCTGATGGCTATTTTCAAATATGAAAATATGAACCTACTTCCTGCCTTTAAGGCATGATTTTAGAGTGAACGTGTGCGATCAATAACTGAGCATGGCCTAAACCACATAAATTGAATGACATCTCGTGATACTCATCATAAAATATATCTATGGTTATGGTAAAATTTCCTGAGTAGGCCTAATTATTTTTGCCAGACACTGAAAATGAATTAAGATTTCATTTAAAACATATTTTTAATGCAGTTGGAGTGATTAACGGTGGATTGGGTAAGAGCAAAATGACGGCTTATGACTCTAAGTGGCTCAAGTAAGTGGCTCAATGCTTAACATCATACTGGACCTCTTACCTTATTTAGTATTAGCGTAATAGCGTGCGTTCCGACTGATTGTGATCATCAGGGGAGCTGTGGACCCCCCTGACTTGATCACAATTTAGTATAAATAGATAATACATTGTATACTGTAGCTCAGATGAGATTCAGCCTTCGAACAGAGCACATCTCGAGATAATTGGCACTCTAATATCCACCAAGAATTTTATCTACTTACTTTTTGAGCTAAGGCCTTACTCCAAGGAGGAGGCACACTCAATAATTGCAAGTTCTACCGAGCTCCAACCATTATCAAATGGCCTGAGGACCTATGATGGTTTGGACACTGCTTTAAAGTACAGCAGACCCCAAACTACCACAGGTGTATACTGCAGTCGGTGATGCTATTTCGTGCAATGGTGCATTAAGCTCTATGTTCCAAAGGCAAGTATGGATCACAACCATGAGATGGAATAATATGTAGAATTAGGGAAAAATAAAAAATATTTTTCAGATATGACAGTTAACAATAGGTCAAGCGTTTGCATGAAATGGGCCGTGATTAGAGTATCAGCTGCATCGCTTCATGTACACATGTAGTTTGGGCTGCTACATGGTGACACTCGCCTCCTCAATTCATAGGACAGTCTCTAGTAGATATCTGGTATATTATAAGTACAATTCAATGTTTGGAAGCAAAACCCATTGACAGGAGCGTCTAAACTAGATATATTTATTATTATATAATTGCTTGCAATTGTAATAATCAAATATACGTAATTATGTTGCCTAATGTATAGGACAGAGCAGATGTGAAAACAATTTCAGACTCTTGTAGCTTTCTAAATGGCAATATAATATTTTTAGTTTTTGTTTGAATTTTGTATTAAAGTATTCACCACATGGATACAGCTATATAAAAAAAGTAATAAATAAATGAAAAATATAATTATAGGAGTTCGAAAGTAAAATTGCTTCATAGCAAATTGTAATAAGACTACTCTGCTAGTAATGAAAGCTATTGCACTTGTTCAACTATTTACATACAATGGCATTGAATTCTCTAAGGCAGACTTGATGTGCATCCAGAAGCTGGAATTGACATTTTGTTAACATGTGTCCAATAAATGTACTTGGCACGTGTTCAGTTCATAATGTAGAAACTTCCTCAGTAGTTATAGTCATCCTGTGCCAACGTGTATGGAAGACGAGTTCAGTGCAGGAGGACGAGTTCAGTGCAGGAAGACAAGTTCAGTGCATTTGAGCAATATCAGAAAACATCTGCAGAACATGATCTATACTGAAATCTAGCGTGATGTTAGAATCAGCATAGCATTTCTTTAGCATGTTAACAAACAGGTTGTACTGGTTCAAAAACTCCTTCTGCATCGAAGTCCACACAACCTACAAAATATAATCACAGGCAGTAGTAATATATTTCAACATTTTGGAAGCCTGTGGTTATACAAACTTTGTTTCAAAAGTAATAGACACCATAAACGACGTATGGTCTCAGGCCCACGGCACTATTACATGATTATGACTGATTATGACATGAGTCCATGGCATCAGATGTAATCACGAAACCAGACATCTATCAGATTTAACATAACACTTAAATGGTTCATATGACACTCGGGTAAATGGAAAGACAAAAAGAAAATAGTATAACAATCAATTGCTATTAATGACAATGTCAGGCATAATAGTTATGGTATCTTTATATAGTGTGATTTTCAATTGTATTGTCTTAGGTTTCCATCTAATCTACGGTTGTTATTCATAATTTTAAATTGATTGTTTTAGGTTTTACATATATAAATATAGCACCATGTTTTAATCTTATGATTTTGTTATAGATTTATTCTGAATAGAAATTGTTGCTTTTGCAATGGTAGGAAGTATTTCAACAAATAAACTTCATCATTATAATTATTATTATTATTAACATTGTACCTGGAGTAGATTCTCTTGGTCACACATATGCTTCTCCATCTTTTTGTACAAGGTCTCTAATCCTTTACGTACCTGTCAATACATACACACACAAATTATCATGCTCACAAATGCAAGCACAGTATAACACTGTACATGATGTTCAGCACCCAGCATTAAAATTGGGTGCATATATAGCATACTAATATGTACAACAAAATTCGAATTCTAGAAGTTACCGCATCATTTGCCATTGTTGATGTTTTTTACCCTGAAAGAAATTAGTTTCTCTTGGAAGAAATGATTAGTGGACTTAATTTTGGTGAATTCCCAGTACGAAACCGTAATTAGTGGAGTTTATTTTCCAAATTTAAAATCACACAAACGTTGTTTTCTATTTCAAGCCTTCTGATTTTATGACTAAAATCAAAAAAAATTCTAAATTTAGGCTCATAAATTGGATAATGTACCAACAATTACAATTATGTATAAATTCGCCAATTTTCAGCCATTTACTTAGTTCAAAGTATATTTTACTTGAAAATAAGATGCCAACATAATATTTATCATGATCACCTTTGCTTTTCTTTGTGTGTCATGGGCCTTTGACAACCATATGAAGCGGTGCTTTTGATGGGCTAAGTTATGGTGGAGAAACCCGAATAGACATTGGGGTTTCTCCATCAAGCCCCAAACCCCAATAGACATTGGGGTTTCTCCACCAAGCCTCAAAACCCCAATAGACATTGGGGTTTCTCCACCAAGCCCCAAATCCCCATAGACATTGGGGTTTCTCCACCAAGCCTCAAACCCCAATAGACATTGGGGTTTCTCCACCAAGCCTCAAACCCCAATAGACATTGGGGCTTCTCCACCAAGCCTCAAACCCCAATAGACATTGGGGTTCTCCACCAAGCCTCAAACCCCAATAGACATTGGGTTTGAGGCTTGAATTTTGTGGTTTTGTAAGACTCAAAAGACCTGATAGATGGATGTGAAACCTTCACTCAACTTACAGTTTGATCTGGCAATACTCTCATGACCAGTACAGGTTCATGCTCAGACAGAATTTACGAGACGCAGCTAAACGGCTAAGGGAGACATGACCTAGATTGAACTGTACAGGAGAAGCTGTACAATAATACTACCTCTTTAGCAGGATACTCCTTGATCACTTTACGTAATTCTGTCTTATTAAATGCCAGTAAATACCCCACCTCTTCTGCCTTAACCCCGGACTTCAACTTCTCGTCCACCCCCTCAAAGAATAACTACAACAAAAGTACAATCCAATATAAATACAACACAATATGCAGTACATATAATAAATATTAATACAACTCATTATAAACGCAACTCAATATAATTACAATGAATCACGGTCTGTTCGAAATTACTGTTTCGAAACGGAGTGTCCGTGGGTGAGACAACTTAGGCAATAGACAGTGAGTAACTATATACCCAAACCCAAAACCTCAACCACAATCTTTATCCACTCATTATGTACAAAATGGCAGTTACAAACAGTCTCGAATCCAAATAAAACGCAATATGCATGTAAATACAATGCAATATAAATACAATGCAATATAAATACAATGTAATATATACACTGTGCGGGAACTATCTAAAAAGGTATATATTGAATATATGCTAGAATACCGTTAATTTTTCCATGGGTCTACCAAGCTGTTCCTGCACATAGGCCTGCATATGGTCCTGGTATCTTACTCTGGCATCCTTCCTCTCCGTGTCTAGACAGGTGATCTTCATACGGGACAGTACGGCTGCAAGTACAGTAGCAACATCCACTTCAGCCATTTTCAGTTGTCGGTCAGTCATTCTAGTCAGTCATTCTTCCCTCACAGTCATTTTCAGTAGTCGGCGACAGGCTGGCGACAGGCTGGCGACAGGGGTGAGATATGTGCATGGACAGTAAGCATTGGGCAGAGACAATGATGGCTGTCTAGGAGCACAACAATACCATCCCAAACCTCACTATCTCAACCCCATCACACAACTCCAATCCCCACCACACAATCCCAAATCCCACCACATTATCCCAACCCCACCGCACAATCCTAAACTCCACTGCACAATCCTAAACCCTACACACAATCCCAAACTCTGTTACACAATTGAGAACCTCAGCAGACAACCCCAAATCACACCACACAATTCCAAACCCACAAGAAAATCCCCAATGTCCACGACATTATCCAAACTCTCAAAAGCAGAAAGCGTTTAACTGTTAATTGGTAGGTCAGTTTAGCCTGAGAGCTGCGCACTCACATATTGGGAATAAGACGAGCCAAATAAGACAAATAATAACATTACCCAATTTGCTAGATGCTGTTTTTTCCACAGAAGACTAAATTGTACATTTGCTGTTGTAGTCACTAATTTTGTTTTCCTCTCAGTTGGGGCTTCATGTCTCAAATAGCAGTGTTACGGGTTGTTTGAGGCAAATAATAGAAAAAAATGCATCACCAATTTCATCATCATCTTCCAGAGATTCCAAACATAAACAGTTAGATGTAGTCAAATTTCAAATTTCCAGATTCAATTATTAATAAGCAAACAATAAACAACTCAAGAATACTGAGATATATGAGTCAGCAATAGAAGAAACAGGCGAATACCATGACAACAACACTCAAGTGTATCACTGTGAAAGGCAAACTATTTCAACATTATTTGTCACACCATAAGGCATGGCATCACTAGAATAGCCTATTTATACGCTGAGATGTGCTGACAAGTGATTGACAGCACACAACAAGTGGTTTGGCTGGCATGTAACTTATGAGTAATACTAATTGACACGTAAACTTTCGAGTAGCTGATAGTACAAGACCACCACACAGTGTACAGGACCTAGCAAATTACAATGATACTAATGAAATTAACTGCAGCACAAAATTCTTTAAGACACTAATGCTGGCTACACATCATATTTTAGCTCTATTTGTGCAAATGCTGTCTGAACTGTGTGCTAAAAAGCTGACCATATTTAGCCAATAATAATTAGTCAATAATATCAATTAGAACACTTTAATACATATAGCTTAATGCATCAGTTAGACAGATACTTCTGGGGTGGACACTGGACAGTTACTTCTGGGGTGGACACTGGGCAGGTACTTCTGGGGTGGACACTGGACAGTTACTTCTGGGGTGGACACTGGACAGTTACTTCTGGGGTGGACACTGGACGGTTACTTCTGGGGTGGACACTGGGCAGTTACTTCTGGGGTGGACACTGGGCAGTTACTTCTGGGGTGGACACTGGGCAGTTACTTCTGGGGGGGCCCCTGGAAAGTTACTCCGGGGGGGGCC
>JAOQGN010242199.1:0-10472 GCA_027564295.1 Himantozoum antarcticum | reverse complement strand
TTCTTAATGTTCTTATAATGTAATTCTTCTAAGTTCTAGGTTATAAGACTAGATTCTGTTTTCTACCGAAAATGATAGTGGATTACCAATGCTCACTATCGCGACTTAACACGGTAGGCAAATATGCATGCGAAATCAGTAACAGAAAAATTTAGCGGGAAGCTGTCGGAGGAGTGGTTGATCAGTATGCACGATGTTAGTTATCAAGCTATCTCAGATGTCGCTCCTGCCGGCGTGCTGCTGAAGTGAATGCATAAGACGATACTTCAGTACAATAACAACTATACAGCTACATTAAACGGATAACAAAAATTAATATACATATACAAATAAATATTACCTCTATTTTACAGGATATGGCTCAACCTGAAAATCTCAGAATGATCCCTCAGCCTCCATGCCAAAGCGATCATTTTACAATAGCAGAACGTATACTGATACATTACTTGAACCTGGAATACATGACAGTGCAGCGATACAGTATAATAACACAGGAAAGTCAAAGATGGCCTAGAAGGGAATACACATCAGATGAGTTGGTGCATCGACTCTTTGAACTGCAATGTGAGTCTCTTTCAGATGCAGTCCAGATATGAATGGAATAATACAGATGCCAGGGTTGCAACGTTTAAAACATCGCTTGTTTAAAACAATATTTTTATGTTTAAAACAGCAGAAAAAAAACATTATTGGAGTGGTTTGTTTTCATATAACACATTATGTGAGCAAAATAGTGAGAAATGGAAAGTAGAGCTATAATTTAGAAAAAATATCTGCTATTGCTTGGTACAAGTCAGCACTTTATAAAATCCTGCCTATAGAAGTTCAGACATGATAGAATTTCTAGAGGTGGTGATGACTGCCATGGTTGTGCTGATGACTGCCATGTGCTGTGCATGCGTTGATCAGCGAGCATTGAGCGAATATTGCCTATGTTTGGCCAGGATCACCCAAATAGCCGGTGACAGCATCACTTCGTAGAATTTACTACTACTTCCGGTTACACCGGCACTTCGGAAGAGATGAGTTAATATAAATAGATAGAATGGATCGTAGAGCCTACTAGCATTCTGTATATGAAAGCATAATATGCCTAATACTGACTATTACTAAAATTACAACATAGTTACTTACATTACAATATAATATATTATTTAAGAAAAAACGCTTTAAATAATAAAAAACTGTTTTAAACAAAATAAATTTTTTTTGTTTTTAAAACTGTTTTTGTCTTTGCAACCCTGACAGACGCCAACTGATACGATCAGAAAACACCGGTAAAGCAATATGTGGAAAGGACTAAACCTTATTCTAAACCGAGCAGTTATAAAGTTCAACATGTCTTAAAAGGTCTAATTAATAACCCCAAGTCATGTTAAAGAACCCCATCAGTTAATCTAGGCTACTGGATATGGAGGGCATTACCGATTACCGAACTACCAAAAGGGGTTATGGAGTGGTTGTAATCGTTGGTCTTAGAATTTAGGTTCCAATTTAGGGATATTCCAGAATGTCTAGTCGTCTTAAATAATTCATACAGCCACAAGATGTGACAGTATTTTGTATAGGTAATTTGATATTGATCTTTCCATTTCTGAAAAAATAATATCATTCTTCGAGGTCTTAGAATTTCTTAATGTTCTTATAATGTAATTCTTCTAAGTTCTAGGTTATAAGACTAGATTCTGTTTTCTACCGAAAATGATAGTGGATTACCAATGCTCACTATCGCGACTTAACACGGTAGGCAAATATGAATGCGAAATCAGTAATGAAAAATTTAAAACTAATAATAGAATATCATACCAACAACAAACCATATGAGCTATTATTGTAAAGTAACCACAAGCACTTACTCTGTCATATTAGAGTTTTAGCACAGAGTTATCAGCTCGATGGCATCGTATAAACGGTGTTGATTGTCACGTGATGCCCACCAAAGTGTGATGTGGGACGGCATTGTCAGGAAAACGGCGTCAGATTCGACGGCTATGAAGCCTCTATGGCGTCCGTGAAAACGACATCGGAATTTTTTTTTTTCCAGTGTTTGTAGAGCTTCTAAATTTTTCTAATATTTTTCTTCAGTGCTATAAACAACTTAACTGGGTTGGTTGACATTTAGTAACACATTTTACACTATAAATAACTTGTAGAAAATTATTCAAACCAAAGCATAAAAAATATAAATCTAGTTTCAGAGTACACAAATTTTGACCAATCAAATTGTAGAATCCTGAAACAACTGCACGAGTTTGTCTCTTTGTGACTGATATCCGGCAACTAACTAAAGGCAACAATGAAATAACAGTAAAAAGAGCACAATTCCTAAATACAACGCATTGCTAAAACCAGTTTGTATAGTGAACCCGGTCGATGAGGATGCCGTGCTTCAAGCAGACGCCATCGAGCTAATAACTCCGTGCTAAAACTCCCTAATCTCACAGTGAATTTGGATGCAAATCGTTAGTGGTGGAAATATTAGCAAAAATGTACAGAAAATTAGCTATACAAACGCATGTGCCATTAAAATATTTATAGCCTGGTAAGCATCGTCGCAATAGTAATGTTTATCATTTCCAAGTAGCTATCAATAAATGCGTGCGTCAAAACTAGTCTGAGAACGGGCTATCTAGCGTTTCAGTCAATCAGAGAAGAGCATGGGAACAGTTCAATTAATATAGATGTGCTTAGAGCCTTTGTTCTCTCCTTAGCACCCAAAAACTTACAATCCCTTGGTCCCACCGCTAAATAAAAATATGATCTCTAAACAAGCCAAGTCCTATGTAATATTAAAGGGTGCGATACGTGATCAAAAGGAATTAATATCCGTGTGCTACCGATTGTCACTGTCATATCGCCATGTGATTGCCACCGTGTGATATCACGTCATCAACGCAATGACTGCGATCGTTTTCAATTTCCATTTTGAGCAAAATAATGAATCATATGTTAAAAACTGTTTTTTAACATTTGTGTAAATTTGGTTTTTTATCTAGGTGATAAACTCATATTTCTTCAGAAATGAAAAGACCAATATCAAATTACATATACAATATACATGTACTGTGTAATATTGTGCAGCAAAATATTGTGAAAACAACTTCAAATACTAAATTGGCAATGCTCCTCTCATTTCAATGTTGCTTATATATGTTTATATATTATGCTGTAACGCAAAAAAAATTTACTCTAAACTGAGCAGTTCCGAAATTAAAATCTGATATATTGAACGTGTCATTAAAAGTACAATCGTTGGACCAATAAATGATATTTTCTCCCCAGGAGATGCATCTGCATTGCGTGGCTACGAAGGTGCACCTCTATTACGGGCCACTCGACACGGATCTATAAAAGAAGCTGTTGCAGTTAACGATAAATAGACCAAGAATTCGCATAAAAGCTGTAATACAAACCGTGTACAGTTGGCACATAGCGATTACTACACTGTACACAAATTGCTTTGCAACTTAAGAGTTATGTTCACCAGAGGGGAGATACCTCTTTGGCTTACAGTTTTTCAATAATCAGTGATAGTGCCATAAATAACAGAAAGCGTCGAACACTGTATTGTGTAGTATAGCGTAGTATAGTATAGTATAGCGTAGTATAGTATAGCGTAGTATAGTATAGCGTAGTATAGTATAGCGTAGTATAGTATAGTGTAGTGTAGTGTAGTGTAGTGTAGTGTAGTGTAGTGTAGTATTAGCATAGTATAGTAAATAGTATAGTATTGTGAATGGCAGCCTTGGTTTTCAATGGCCAACGAATGAATCTGTACAAGTCATATTATTCAAGGAACTATTTATCGCTGTTTGCGCCTCAAGATTTTCTAGCCGAAGAGCATTGGTCACTTTTTTTCTCAGGTGAATAATCATGGTTAAAGATAGAAAGTTGGTAACTTACTTATTCTATGAACCATTTAATAATATCATCAACAAATATCCAAATAAAATTATTCAAATCTATTGAATAGTACATCTCTAAAAATGGGCACAAATATGATACATTTTTCAAAGTAAATTGACGATTTACTTGGCTAGCTCCTAGAGTTCCTAGTGTTCCTAGTTGCTCAAGGTTTTCATTTTGTTAATGAACATCTGATTGGTCTATCTCATCTCATCTCTATGTCCGTGACAAATTTTAGTATACAATACTGTATAACTTGGCCAAGGGGCACAAAGCAACTTTTCAGTGAAATTGCTTACTACATGTATATCAACAATTGTGAGCATATTTGGTGTCTAAATGTTTGAAATTGACAAAACAGTACAGATTACTTCCAATCTCCATGAAACAACAATAACATGGTAGTTCAAGGAGGTGGAGGTGAAAGATGGCTGCTTAAAAATTTGAAGTTTGAATTTTATATTTTTTTAACCTGAGGCGCACCTGTCGAGAGCGCATCTCTATGATATTATATATACATGTAGGAGTGCTACCACAGTGGGACCTCCTGAGGAGAAAGTATAACTCCTTGGCTGGATATTTGACTATGAACTATAACTATGTATTCGGATGATATAACATCTGAATCAAGGCCCCAATAAATGACTCTTGTGATAATGATATTCCTGCAGCTATAATTAATGGTAAAGTGCAAATAAAATAGAAAATGTTCAGAAATTGTCTACAAAAATAATCTGACCCGATGAGCTTAATTGTTTAGAATGGCTATCCATTTGGTCTGTACCTGAGCTTTCAATTTTGAGTATAGAGACAAAGAGTTACACCCCGATCAAAGTCTTTAAAATTTATAATAACAGGCAGCATCAGTGCAACCTTTTTTTTTATACCTGAGTCTTTTACGTGTAGACTGTCAAGCTGTGTATAGGACAATGTTTGGTGAGTTCACGAGCCGTTAAAAGGCGGAACTTTTTCTTTTATATCCAGTACCTAATTTTGTCCAATTGTTATTTTTGTTGTAACCGATTGTTTTATATATAACGCTATCCAAAATTGTATCAGTTGTATTATGGCATATAATGAATTCAGTTCAATGTTAATTGAACATGTTTAACAAGCCCTAGTTTAGTCATGTTAACCATTCCCATAAATCCTGCCACTGGAGATGGATGGTATTTTCTAGCTTGTAATAAGCGATTGTGGTGAAAGCCATTAAATCAAATAAACTTATGTGTTCTGGTGCACAGTCGACATAAACCCTCCCAGATTTTCTCAAGATTTAGGGACATTCTTGAGCATCTGTTGTCGCCCCGTCGTAACTCTTGGCTTACCGTTAGCCGTTGCATGCGGCTTGTTGCTAATAATGGACCAATCACCGTTGGGTGTGGCTATTAGATACATCAGCATTCAAAGTCATATCACGAATTCTAACAGTATACAGTGCTATCTTCATAGCACAGTGCTATCAAGATACAGTGCTATCTTCATAATTTTTCTTTAGTTCAATAGATAAAGCTTTCAGCTATCTGCTAGTATATAAATTTCCTTGGAGCTAATGCTGCTAACAACGAACCGGAGCGATTTCATTTTGCACTTCACTTTACCAATACGTTTTGGGTTGAATCTTCCCAACTATGGAAAAATTCTTTATTGTCACCACCTTCTAATCAGTTCTACAGATAACCCAATAGTCAACTCTAGTGAGAACAAATTTTATTACTTTTCTGATGTTGAGTAGGTATACTTGAGCACTCTGAAACGATTTCTCAGTCTCACTATGCGAAGTGACTGTCACTTGATCACTGACTGATCATGTACTGACTGTGAGAGGTGTCTGAGGGAGCTATATAATATATGTATTTTGTGCAGATTTTCAAGTGGAGTCCAATGGTGAAAGTTCGAAATGTCTAGTCTAAAGGTTCACTCAATATGAAAAAATAAATATTCCAAAAAATTTATGTTACTGTTTGTTATTTATGTCTTACTGTTGGCTAGCGGAGTTAGGGTGCACCAGAAGCAACCTTGGTAACCAAAACTAACTCTACCAGACTCAGAATTTTCAGGGGATTCTAATAAGCTTAGTTTCAAACCTCTAGCTGTGAAATTTCACTTCCAGTGGCAATAAAGCTAACAATATTTTTTTTACTTACCTGGTCTACGCCCTCACCAGCACAGCTGAACCGAAAAATAAATTCATCTTATGGAGGAATATGTTGTGATTAATGTTCATATTTACTTCAAAGCTCCAGCTCGATTAGTCCTCTCACAATATAGAAATCAAGGGAGGCATATGAAATTTTGAGAATAAGCAATGTCAGACCTAAAAATATATTCAGTTGTCAAAGTGTTAAGGTTTTGCAGTGTTAAAATTTTATGATGCTCCGAAACCA
Organism: Himantozoum antarcticum; assembly: GCA_027564295.1. Lineage (NCBI taxonomy): Eukaryota > Metazoa > Bryozoa > Gymnolaemata > Cheilostomatida > Bugulidae > Himantozoum > Himantozoum antarcticum. The sequence goes on along the minus strand of JAOQGN010242199.1, from coordinate 4,179 downwards.
CCTGGAATTCTAAAGAATAATCATATACATGAACTGTGAACTTAGTTTGCAATAGGTAATGCTTATTTTGGATTGTTTAGGATTTGCTACAGGAAACATGAAATTTGCACCTGGTTAGTTTCCTGGTCACAGTAGCTCACTATAATTTTCATAAATCGGAAGAAGAAGAAAACTAATTGCAGTAAATCAATCCAAGATATGTTTTACTTTACAGCTAATGGTGCTCCTAATGGTGCTCATAATGGTGCTCCTAATCCTAATGGAAATGCAACTCATCTTAACAGAGGAATGGGAGATGGGAATGTGCAATGTGGTGGTGAAGGTAAGTTATTTGTATTGTAAAGTAGGGACTAGGAATGCATATATTGACGATATATAAAAGTATACTCCATAACTCTTTTTCTATTATGACCTCTTGACCTCCTGACTCTATGACCTCCCTTGACCTATAATTGTTTTCTGTTACTTATTAAGTAAAAGCAGCATCTAAACATTGTGAGAATAACTTCCAATACTAAATTGGCAATGCTTGGAAACTGAGAAGTTGAAGGGTGCTCTGCGTTCTTCAATTCCCACCAAAATCAAAATTGAACCAAAGCACACTAAATTATATATGCAATTTAAGACATTAGCAATCCTGCGGCAGCCACAAAACTGGTATGGTAACTTTTCAACAGACTCTCCCAATTAATAATAATAATAATAAAGGGCTGTTAATTAATCGAAGATTAACTGACATTAATTAAAAAATATTTACTAGATTAATTTATTCCACAGTGATTAATCGTCCGGTAAGGCAATGCATATTTGCGATATGTTTTTCATACTTTCACCTTGCATTGGACATTATATTATTCATTCCGGCAAGACTGGAAGACCTGCAAGACAAATAAGAATGCAGACAAAGTTCCACGTGGTGTTAGTTTTCTAGCAAGAATTATATCCAAAAGTTTTGGGAGAAATTATTACCTTTCAGAGAGTTACACAGCTGGTGTATACATGGAAACAGATTGAGAATTGATTAAAATTTAAATTAATCGAAGATTAACTGAAAGGCTTTCAAGGTTAATATAACTTATAATCAGTATTAATATTCTTCGTCGTTCAATAAACATAATTTCAAAAATATTTGCTCACATTCTCTTATGCAATAGTATAGCTAGCCGATAACTCGCTTCGCGATATTGTGATTAGTCCAATTGGCAAACGGTAAAACATGTAGATTATATTTTAAAATCTGTTACTCTTCAGAAAATAAAAATTGGGCCATTAATAAAGATATCATTGTTTGCAGAAGTTGCATTATAAAAGCATTTGACGATACAAATTAAAAGGTTATTCCTATGATTAGCAGTTATTCCAGTGTTCCAGTGTCCCAAATTCATATCATATACCAATTTCTGAATATTAGATAAAAAATAGTCCTTAGTCCAATAGCTGCCCAATATTTTGTTTAAAACGGCAATGCCAAGTCACCAGATCCGACAACATAACTAGGCTGCTTAACAAACTTGATGTCCATCAATGTTTTATTCATTTTGTAGAGCATACCCCAATGGACATAGACTAGGAATGAGGAAATTGTGCACTGTGCACTCTCCGGTGCAGTCTTTGTGCATTCCCATGACTATGTTTGTGCATGAGTATGATAATCTATGTTAACAGCTAGTCCTCAAGCACATCTAGTCAAGTCGTATAGTATTATACATGTATTTGTCGTGGGTGGTGCTTTGTATGGTGCTCTCTACACACCTTATTATTGATGAGGACTCCTTGAGAATTGAGATGTTTTATTACATACACTCATCTTGCTATCGTTATATCATAATATCTTGCTACCATATATATGTTAAAGTTGTCTTCCCATACAAGAATAAATGTGTGATGTGACCGGTTACCGAATCCTTATTGCTTACTACCGCTTGATGTTTAATCTGAAATGGAAACGATAATTTATATTAATCGCATTAATGTACATCAGCTTTCATGCCTAGTTCAATGCCCGCATATTGAATTTCAATCATGTTACATGTATATATTAATCCAGAGCATGCAACTAAAATAATAACATAAATATAATTTTAACTCTTTCACTGCGGAGTTTATTTTGAGGTTTGATGGAGTTTATTTTCAAAATTTGATACGCCTCATCAAATTTCCATAATTTGAGAGAAGTATTAGAACTAGAGCTTTGAAGCAGATATGAAAAATGATCACAACTGAATTCTCTATAAGATGAATCTATTTGTGGGTTGGGTGGGGTGTGTGGGTGGTGGGGGGCGTAGACCTGGAAGGAGAAAAAGATGAGTATCATTAGATTCATGAATCTAATGATCTTTCATAGCTGAAAGTTTTATAATTCTAACTAAACAAAATTAGGACTCTAGCACTGTTAGAATTTGTGATATGCATGTCTAATGCCGATATAGTCAAATAGCGCATGATGTGGCGACCATGCATGTGTATTGGTTGCTATGTCTTGCAGTGAAAGAGTTAATTATCAAGTTTCAATTATGAATACAAAAACTTCGAATATTGACCCATATTGGAAAAATTAATTTATCCTGACATGGTTCTATCTTTAAAGGGACTGCTTTCCAGGTTCTAAGCATAACACTCATTATGATATTCTGATTCCCCACAGTTTTTTGTCCCCAATAATGAATTTTCAATGTTGTAGCATGAGATGAAGCTGAGAAAATCAGGTAAATATACCGGCATATCCACCAACTCTAGCAACCCTTGGAAATGTACAGGGATATCCACCAGCTCATTTCAGAATTTAACTCAGATGATATGTTATAATTAAGAAGTCCGTCGCTTTACTAGTAATGGTGATTGCTATTCATTGCATTGATGACAACATTAGAAACACTAACTTCTCATTGCTTGCTTTTCATTGCATCACACTATTTAGTGGGTATGGGTGCATTTGCAAAGGGCATAGAGGTGTAATGCATAGATTCGGATGCTCCACTGTGAAATTGTTAGGTGTATTCACTCAATGGGTGAGACAGAGATACTGAATATAGACTCAATGATTAGCTAATATCTAGGTCACAGCACCTAACAATGTCACATCAGAGCCTCAGAATCTATACATTACACCGCTATGCTCCTTGGAGGTGCATCCATAAGGCCAAGCTCAATTGATCATTAGATCTGTGTCCTAAATTTTTAGTACTAAGAATGAGCGAATGAGTTATTTAAATTTATAGCCTTGTAAATTACAGATTTTAACTCTTCGATGAGGGACGTAGTCACAAATTTATTTTTCAACTTTCCCATGTATAAGTCACAAAATATTATATTCTCGATCGACATTTAATGACAAGATACTATAAATAGGGGGCTGATTGAAGACAAACTTCCAGCTCGGGATGCTTCTACTCCATTGTAGCTCAAGATTTTATTGTCAAAACCTAATAGGTGGTGAGGGAGTGATTTGGATTTTCAGTTTATCCCTAATTCTTGATGAGTGAGCGCTAAATTTACTGTTAGGAGAGCCTTCAAAATATGGCGCGTGAGGGGACACAGATCTAATAATTAATTTCGCTTGGCCGAACCCCTACATAGTGTGATGCAATGAAAAAGTAGGCAACGAACAAATATTGTTTCTAATGATGTTATCATTACAATGAATAGCGATCCACCATTACTAGTAAAGTGATGACATCATAATTATAACATATAACCTGAGCTGAATTCTGAAATGAGCTGGTGGATATGCCTGTATATTTCCTTGATTTTCTCAGCTGCATCTCATGCTACAACATTGAAAATTCATAGTTATGGACAAAACTCTATGGTAGATCAGAATATCATAATTAATTTTATACTTATGATCTGGAAAGCAACCCGTTTAAAGCATTACAGTGAGTAGCAAAGAAATGATATATTATAGTTGTAATAAGTAGGAGATCTGTAGAATGAAAAGATAACAATGAATAAAATGACAAGATTTGTGTACTGTTATAACATAATATATTATGCAATATGCATGTAACTTTACAATAATGTAATATCAAAGCAATAATCCCACGACGGGAGGCGAGCGGAGCGAGCCGTTAGTCGTTCTATGATAACATGTGCACATACTAACAAACACAAATAAGCAGTCTGGATATCAGATGCACTTAGCCTATTTCCCTTGACGACGGGAGACTGTATGTGCAAACC
>JAOQGN010242088.1:0-10474 GCA_027564295.1 Himantozoum antarcticum | reverse complement strand
CAACTTGGGCACAACTCTCGCATTTTACACTTTCCCAGCCAACTCTCGCCTGATTTGACTCTCGCCATGCGAGGCTACGAGATAGCATATTACGCCTCTGGTATGTATTAGCAACTATCGTTCATAATTATGTATCATACATGATCTCAACTATTGAATATCAAATTCAATTGAATATCTAATTTCAGCATCAATATCAAATTTCTCAATCTGAATAAAATAAATTATATAATAAATATAAAGCATTCCAATGGCTTTTCAATATATAACATGCCTGATTTTGCCTATTTCGATGGCAAAATCTATTTTACAATAGATTTGCCATCGAAATCATTAGCAAAATTGGAATTTTATTTTTGATCTGAAAATTCATTATTTATGGATAGGCCCAATTTTAAGTATTATTATTATTATTATCTTGGGCTGGAATGTTATATGGTGTTCAGTAGCCCGAGATTTTAAGATTGGTGGTTTGTGGTTGAGGTTTTGGCATCATTACACAGTGTACGGTACAGTAGCCTGTGATGATCACAGGCATGGGTCAGCCACAAAGTGACTTGCCAGCGTTCGAGATGCCCACACTGGAATTACTACCTTTTCCCCAGGGTCTCCGAACTTTCCAATACAGTCTCACTTTTACCTACAATTTATTCATATAAATCTTTACTTTAGCACCTAAAAACCTATCCAGTCTGATTTCTAAATTAGTTTTGTTCATAAAAACCGTTATATGGAGTGCCCACAAGCAGTTGGAAGGGTATGGTAAGATTACATTTTTTCCAAAACATGCCTAGTCGTACTCCTAGCCATTGAAAAGGAAAGTGCAAAATCTAAACTGGAAACACTTTCTGTCCTAGCTCGGGTAAACCGGGAAATGGCCAGTGACTCCTAAATGTTTTAAGGTCTTATAAGTTTTAATTTGAACCTTGACATAGTTGGGGTCCTTAAAATAAATATCTGATCCGCCTGCCATTTCCTGAGCTAGGACGGAAGAAGTTTCCGGTTTAAATTTTGCATGTTTCTTTTCAATGGCTAGGAGTATGACCATGAACGTTTTGGGAGAAATTTAGTCTTCCCATACCCTTCCAACTGCTTGTGGACACTCCATATAATATAACGGATTTTGTGAACACAACTAATTCGGAAAACAGACTGGATGGGTTTTTAGGCGTTAAGGTAAATATTTATACGAATAAGTTGTAGTTGTAGGTAAAAGTCAGACTGTATTGGAAAGTTTGGAGATCCTGGGGAAAAGGTTAGTAATTCCAATATAGGCATCTCAAACGCTTGCAAATCACTTTGTGGCCAACCCGTGATCACAGGTTACAAAGTACAACTGTACACGCCATTCTACAACATGTCTACCTTGTCCATATCTTTATTTATAGTGGAATTTGGTATCATATTTTTACAATAAAAACATGTTTTTATCACAAGGATATTTTTATATATCTGCATCTGTCTTACCTCCTAATACAAAAGATCCCACACAAGATACAAATCCAGATAGGAATGAATTGAAAGGAAATGTGCCAACAAGGCAGCAGTAAACAAATTGAATAATCCCAGTCAACAAAATGTACAACAGGTATGCGTCAACAATTTTTAGTCTCTTTGGGGTGGATGAGATGTAAGTGTCATAGAATTTAGAAATCACAGAAATGAGTGAGTCGCCCATAATGACTACTGTCAAAAGGTTGTCGAAAAGTTTTATTTTTTCTTTTCGCTTGTGTGGAGAAAATGAAAACCGGAGACGGATGAACTACTAACGGTGACATCTGGTGTGTACACCTGGGCCAATGAAAGTAGAAGACATTCAGTTTATCTGACCAATTAAAAGACACCAGGTCACGTGATAAAACATAGCGTACAAATGTCACGTGACAAGGTTTCACGCCATTTTACCTGGGATTCTGAGACCGTGTATAACATGCGTAAGTAAATGTGTAGGTGATGTTTTATTATTAATATCATTGCCGTAACTTTACGTGGAATAACAATTTTTTGACCAAATTGCTATGTAAACTGACAGGCGTGTAGCTAGTAGGACTTTACCATTGTGTTATGTAGACTAGACCTTGTAGACTAGAGTCATGCCAAACAATCTCGAGGAATAATTGAAGTTAATATTAATTGTAAATGTAATGTAATTTATAATAAATCAAAATAATATACCATACTAGTTATAGAGCTTAGAGATTAACATAATTATTTCTTAGCTACATTTAAAGTCAAATATTCGATATTTGCATATTTCATTAACTAGATTATCTCTAAAAATTACATATATAACTTATAACTGGAGAACTGTGCCACAGGGGGTGCAATGCTATAGATACACATAAATATGGTGACCTCATTTTTATGTCTAGGGGTTATTTCAGGCTACCCTTCATGTTAACCTAAACCAACCCCTGGACTGTTAAAAATGGGAGAAGCGTTCTGATATTCAACGCCAGATAGGAATGAATTGAAAATTCTATGGCAGTGTTGGGCATTGCAATGCGACAGTTATAGATGTCCTGAATTCAACATTCAACACCCTGAAATCTGAGCACATCACCTTCACCAGAAAGCTTACAAGTTAAACCGACTGATGTGAAAAAAAACTAAAACTGTGTAAAACTCCATAGTGATCCCCACAAATTTCATCAACTAAATACCTAGGCGTCACCCTGGAAAACTCACTAAAATGGAATATCCACATGAGCAACATCTGGTTGGAATGTTACATAACGTTCAGCAGCCTGAGATTCTGAGGTTTGGGGGTTGGGAACTCAGACTACTGCATGTCATTCTACATGCCTACCCAACATCTTAGACAAGGCCATCTCCGCACTTGGCTTTTTCTGCCAGAATGTGGTGACCAGGTCTACCCAAATTAGAGCATATGGTTACTCAGCGCTAGTAAGACCAATACTGGAGTATGCCTCTGCTTCATGGGACTCCCTCAGTAAGTCCCTGGAAAACAAACTCCAATCATTTAAACGCAGACAGCTGCTCGATTTGCTTGCAACATCAAAACATCAACCATCTCACTAGCACTACAAACCTAACTGCGAGATGTTGGATGGTAAACCTTGTCAGAAAGACAAAGTAGGCGAAGACTTTACCTGTTTTCTGACTACCAAGCTGGCGATGCCCTACCTGACAACTCTACATCAAGAGAGTAGTGGATCATTCTAGACTTCAAGCAGTCAAATACATTGTGTCGCATTGCAATGCCCAACACTGCCATTGAAGCTTCTTCATCAAGTCCACCAATAAATGGAATGGCCTGTGTGTTTCTGACTAACTTCACCCTGATTTTTGGCTTTTGACTGGGCCGGCTAACTAATACTTGGATAACAAATTGCGTAAGTCGTCAGAAATAACGTTGGCGATGTACTAGAAGGTGAATGTTAGCTCGATGGGAGTTTATTTGACTGTAGCATGACTGAAAATGTGATAGGGGTACAACTACGAGTCATTTACAATGACCATCATAATTCTAGGATCTTTCGTAAATAACTCTACTATCTTTGTCTAACAGCTGTTTCCAGGTCAAAACCCAGGTAGTGTATTAAACTGAGTGTGTTGTACGGTACTTAGTTTTCTCTTTGTAAGACAGTATTGTTGCACTGTGCAAAAGGGGCGAGATTCCAACATATGCCCTGTGCGAAAGCGTAGCAGTACAAACTTGTCAGATTGTGCAGAAGAGGTGTCAATTCAAAGTTTTGTTTGAGCATATGTGCCAAAAATTTGATCACTACCTCTTGAGAACTGCGCGGGATACTGGGTAGCATTGGTAAATCCAAGGAAAGCAAAGATATATCATTGATTGCATTAAGATTTGAGATCAGGGCAACTTGCTTATCATGAAGCTGAATGCTTTATTATAATGTTATACATCACAACATATTCCATTTGCTGGGTATATTATATGGCGCTCAGTAGCCTGAGATTTTGAGGTTTGTGGGGTAGGTTTGGGGTTGAGGCTTTGAGGTTTGAATCACAGGCTACTGCACGCCATTCTACATGTCTACCTTCCATTTTTATTGTTAATGAAAGACTGTTATACTGAAATCACACGCCTGGTTTATAAACTGATGGCCACCATATCAAAGGATCCGTTTAGGTGCAATAGTGACTATTTTCAGCTTTGTTGGGCTCTAGATTGTGGATTGGGGTTTGGGGCGCCGACTCGCTTTTTGTTTCGAAGACGAACTTCTCCACCTACATTATATTCCTTGATCACGGGCTATCTCGAAAATAGCCATTCCTGCACTTACCTCAGAGGATCAGGTCGATGTTCTGACGGTGGCATGTTCCCATGGTGACCCCAGTTTCCAACAAAGATCTATGATCGTAACCGTTAGGATTACGGAGGTAAATTTCTGGTATACCCCAACCACAATAAACAATGCACTTCGTGATCCTAACGGTTGTGATCTTTAAGTTATGGCTCCCAAATCCAAACTTTTAAATACAAGTTGGAACATAGTCAATGTACATATCGGAACATGTCCGAAATGGCCTTGGAATAGTTATAGAGATATTGAAACCTATGGCACATCCGTCAGTGATGCGCCAAAAAAAAAAAAATGACTGCATAGCCATTCAATAGTCCATACTCTCTAGCAATACTATTACTGCATAGCCATTCAATGGTCCATACTCTCTAGCAATACTATTACTGCATAGCCATTTAATGGTCCATACTCTCTAGCAATACTATTACCCAAGTGGCTCACAAAGTCCTTTATCTAATTAAAGTTGCAAGTTATTATTGATCATGTGAAAGTATTCCGGTTCTAGCTTCCAATCTCATGCATTGAAGTGGTTTGCGGCAGCAAAATTTTTGTAGCTCTTTAGTTAAGAATGGACCCAAACCCTCAATTCTTAATGTCTTCGGAATTGGACTCGATCCGAAGAAAGCTGGGCTCTACCCATCCCTAGCAGTCGCTATATCAGACCTTGATGATTTTTTGGAGCAGTAGTTTGAGAATTTTGTTTATACATTTCCCATTTTTCATTTCTTATTGATATGATTCATCTGAAAAAATATCTTTCTCACATCTTACCTCCCAATGACTGCTCCCGATGGTCTCTCCAGCACGTCACAAGATAGCACATTTAACATGATCCAAAATATGCCATTATTCAAGATATCTTTGTCCAATCACAGGAATTATTACAGATTTTTCTAGCAATGTACCACTCTGGGAGCGAGTAGTCAGTACCCAATTCTTGTATTCAAACTCCAACCACTAATTAGAAACAAAATGACAGTTTTACATACAAGGAATGAGTACTAACTAAACTGGATGCCTATACCTACCAACCTTTATCAACAATATGCAAGACTTCCTCACATTGCCAAGGAGCCAATAAGGAAGCCTAATAATAGTGGCCAGTGGTTTGACAATCAGACATGTGACATACATGTCACGTGTCACATACACGTGTCACATACATACATATGTGAAATACATTAAATATCCGTAGCGTCCTTATATGGACATTTGCGTATGCGGTTAACCATGTCCCTTAAAATTTGTATAACTTGAGTTAAAAAAAGGCTACTGACAGATTCTAAATACCATTAAATAGAAAACACTTGCAGCTATCTGCTGCTATATAATCAATCATGGGAATAAAGCTTTCAACTACAATGCAATCACTGAATCAATTAATGATATTTTTAAATATCCATTTTTTTTTCCTGTGCACGCGTCCGTTTTAAACTAACAAAATCATAAAATACAAAAAAATACAAAGTTATACAATGACAATTCATGACACTTAATTGCCAAGTCAAACAAGAACGTGTGATAATTCCACTAGCAGAAAACACGATCTTAGAAGTAAGCTAAGCTGAGAAACTAGAGGCCTAAATTACTGCACCTATGTGAAATCTCACTGTCAAACATGCTTAGGGTTTAACAGCGGGATAGCTGGTTACATGCGAGTCAATATTCAAATTTGAAATTTTGCAATGCCAAACTCAAAAATACACAAAACAAACTACAAAACTTGTTAACCCATAGCAAACAATTACCCTGATCAATGACATCAATGACATCAATGATCAATCATCAATGACAGTCAAAGAAATTACACGTATGCATGCAGATGAATACAAATAATATTGAAAATGCAGCTGTTAAAGCTGTTCAAATCAAGAACATAATTATGTAAGCCATAGCTGAAAGCCTGCAGTTGCACAGTATCAGGTTGTCTAATCAAATTGATTTGATGCGTACAAGGGCATTTTGTTTTTATAGAGCATGGACAGTGTCATTGATAACATGAAGAATAATGATATTCATATTCATTTTTTGAAGGATGTGAACGACTAAAGTATGTGTGGTGGCATTAATACCCCTAGCTTTAATCTCAAATCTCGACTGATTCGGATACTTTCTTACAACTGAATGTGAAGGCATCTCAAAATCCCACCCCATAACATTCCAAAATCCTAGCCATTTTCAATCTACTAGCATGATAAAGTTATTACTAATTTACAAAGTGATATTCTAACTTGCCTTGACTTGAAAGTTTGATTAGCAATTTGCCTGGTGAGTCGTACGACCTTTTTTCTACAAGGTCATCAACCGAAGTTGTTCCACATTTCATATGTGGAATAAATTTTGTCTTTCGGAACAAGCTAAATAATACAAAAACCACATGACTGACGGTAAAATATGATGCGATCAAATGCATCTACATCAAACAGTAGGCCTACATTATATGTAGGCCTACTGTTTGATGTAGATGCATTTGATAGCATCATATTTTACCGTCAGTCATGTGGTTTTTGTATTATTTAGCTTTTTTCGAACGACAAAATTTATGGTCACCGGTATTTTGCAGGCTATGGTAATGTGAAAATTGTGTCAGTGTTTAAAACAAATTTTATATTGAGAAGTCATTACAATAACAAAATAAAAATTCAGCTTTTAAAGTGTTGGTGGTAATCAAGCTACCATGTTTGATCACCCAGCAGCTAGAGCCAGCACACCGTTAAATATCTAGCATTAAATGCCGCCAAATTTGATTTGGTGACGCAATGTTAATCTTGTATGAAAATAACCTATGGTTCACAATTACGTTAAATGCTATATTTTATGTTCTGCTATTGAAAGACAGTTAAATTGGTCAAATGCGTTAAATTTGAGATACATGGGCTTTCAGACTAATCCAGTTTTGGTAAATACGGATATTGTTTTGATCCTTGTCACATGAAGCGGGTATAACCCTGTGTGTTATTTTGAAAATGGAATAGTCTTTGTCTACTCTTTGTCCTCCGATCTCTGCATCCTATATACCTATTTAGACCCCTCATAATATAATTTGTATTACCATTTTAGACGATGGAAGTTTTGGAATCTTTATGTATAGCTTATTGAGTACTTCGACATGTCACAGCAGGCTAAACAGCTTCAGGAATCTCAGGTCACCTTACCGGAGCACCATTTAGTTGCACCAAAGGACCCTGGTGTTATGGTGATGAACTGTCCACACTGTGAATACTCCTCACCTAATAAACATTATTTACGACAGCATATAGATCTGGTGCATACTAATGAAAGGCCTTTCAAGTGTCCATTTTGTGACTATGCTGGCAAGCGCAGCCATTCGTTAAAGGAGCATTTAATAGTTCACAGTGACGATCGACCTTACAAATGTTCCCAGTGTAATGCTAAGTTCAGAAAGAAGGGTCATCTCACCAACCACTACAGAATGCATTCGGAGTCACTTGTAGTCGAGTGTTCTCTGTGTGAGGGTATTGCATTTGTGAGCCGTGATGAGCTGTATGATCATCTGCGTACCAGACATGCCAACCTACTGGGAGTTTCTGTATTTTGCTGCAATCGCTGTAGTTATGCCACCACCGTGAAAGGAAACCTACATGTGCATGAAATGGCACACACTGATTATCGCCATGTTCTATTTATGAAACCAAAACTGCCTCAGTCTGCTAATATCATATTAAAGTGTTCAGACTGTGGCTTTGAGACGAATCAACGCAACGAGCTGGAGAAACATGTAATTGAGAAGCATATTGATGAGAAGTTTGGTTATACACCTGCTCCCCAGCAGGTAGATGTTATGTTGTTCATGATTGTCTTATTTGACTATGATGATGATATATAATTAGTACATTAAATAATATTTGGGGAGATTTTTTTAATTGTCTGTGCAACACACATCACTGTTTTGTGGAATAAGGAACTGACTGGAATGATAATAATTATTTAAGTTTGCTTATCTATAACTATAATACTACTTGATGCACCTGTTAGACAGAACTTCTGAGGTGGAAGTAACTAATGACCGTCTGGTCGCTGGGTACAACCACATTTCGGGGACCTCAAATTGGTGAATGCACCCTTCATTGCATAAAGCACCAGATACCTTTCGCAAACACCCTACCAGACTCGGCTACTCAGTAAAACGAGTGAACTACCATGTGATTTCAACCCACAACCTTGGGATTGTCAATTCAATAGCCAGTCCACTCGGCCATCATCTGATCACTGAATGGAACATTGCAATTTGAAATTGAGGATGTACTTGCAGAAGGTGAATTGTCTCATTTTGTATGTTTGTTATATCATGTTGTTTTATTTAAACAATAATTACCATTAATCTTGCACCCTATCTAAAGTCTATAATTTCTGTAATTTGTAGGCACAAGTAAACGACAAACCCAAAGTAATCAATGCTTGTAATACTGCACTACCGACGGCAGGACAAGGTATTGCCCCAAAGTATAAATGCACGGAATGTGGGTACATCACTGCCAATCAGCAGGACCTGGTACGCCATGCGTTTAGTCACAACCCCTCATCAAGTAAAGAAAGCGGTAAGACGTATACGAGCAAGCTAACCAAAGTGTCTACAGTAACACACGTTTCTCATGAAAAGCAGCCTGTTATGACATCATATGACTACATTTGTGCCATTTGTGGCTACTACTGCGACTCTCAAAGAACATTGAAGGCTCACATGTGGAAGCATTCTGGTCATAAAAACTTGCAGTATCCGACATTTCAGAATGGGCCATTGAGTGTTTATGATGATACACCCCTTGCTGCTAAGAACTTTGTCAATAATGCTCCGACTTCTCAACAATTGCAGAAGACTGTGACTGATCACTCGCCTAACAACAATGCAGTTGCTGTGTTGGACAAAACGCCAAATACTGTTAAAGAAACATTACGCAATCATCCCATTGTGAAACGTAGTAAATTAGTGCAGAACGTGACCAGGATTGTATCATCACCCAAGGTGATTGTGCAGAAAGTTTGCCAGTCTGAAAACCTTGGTAGCGTTATTGACGAGCGTTCGCTCACTTCTGTGGAATATCACATTGCTGCCGATGAAGAGGTTGAGACTGCTGCTGCTGCCGATACAGCTGACAATATGAATGCTGATGATGTTATTGATGAGGTTGTGCACCATTTGGAAGACTCGTCTAGTAGCAATAATCCTCTGAAGGTCATGACTGAGGTATGCGAAGCTGCAGAAAGTCTTCCTGTAGACATGGATGAAGTACAGCAGCCTACAGTACTAGTAGAGACCACAGCACGGATCGATTCGGACTGCTACAGTGCTACGGAGAAGACTGCTGCCACGCTGCTCAGTCTGCTACGGCAAGGTAGGCGCATGCAGTCACGCCTCCATACTTTTCTGTATTAGCGAAATGACATTCAATTATACTGCAATCTAACTTTATTGAAGATGAACTGGTTGGTTGATACAGTTCTCAAATTTATTTCGTATTCAGTGTTATATGCCATTCATATCAGTAATATGGAATTGCTAATTTAATTTTAACATTTTAACGATGCTAATGTGATTAATTACTTAACATTAACCAAACTTGCGTCAATTTTTACTGTTAATTAATGAAGCTAGCAATGATTGGTGCTGAGCTGCTGGCGGTGAAGTGACAATGATATCATCTCTGTTTATATACCTGTTAGGACCAAACATCAACCCGGCATGTCCCCCAATTGGCTATAGCTATGGTGTTGAGGAGACGACCTCACTGATTGTTGATGTGGCTGGTGAAGAAATTGTGGAGTCTGAGGTGGTGGGCTCCGTAAGCTCTGATAGTGGGCAGGCTAGTGACCTACAATCTGTAGGCAAACCAAAGACAGGTGTGTAATCCTACATATATGTAAATTGTGTAGCTCGAATTACATCAAGCTTGGCAATCAATTTTCGTTGCCATGTTTCAAGTTTTTATGTCTTGGCACTGCATTAGAAAATAGCTACTTGCCTTGAGCATATTACCAACCAATTCGTATGGTCGCCATCACCACTCTCATTTACGTGGCTGCATTGTTACAGTTACATGAAATATAGTTTTACCTACCCCACAACTTATGGAAGTGTAACAGTATTATTAAAGGGATAGTTCACATTGGAGACTATATCTGGTGCATTATTGCCATTACTGTGTTCTTGTTAGAATAAAATT
>JAOQGN010241977.1:0-10474 GCA_027564295.1 Himantozoum antarcticum | reverse complement strand
CAGGCAGGCAGGCAGGCAGGCAGGCAGGCAGGCAGGCAGGCAGGCAGGCAGGCAGGCAGGCAGGCAGGCAGGCAGACCAGACATACAGAACAGTGCTGGACATACATTGATGCCACCTATTTACTGGGTATAAGTGCATTCTAGAAATCCCTGGCCTCTTAACCTGCACCCATAGAATAGCACCTCTATTACCGGATATGCTCTTCACAAAGACTCAGTAGGCCTACTAGACCAAGCTGCTTATATCAAGTAAGCAAGTAACCTGTCACAGCATACAAACCCACAACTAGAGCTGTGCAACGAATCGGCTCATCGATTGAAAGCCGATTCTGCAGCAGCATCGATTCGATAGTTTGAAATTGGACAAAACACAAATTTTTAAATCAAATTTCACAAAAACTTTGTTGTAAAAAATTCTGAAAATAATTTGTTTTCATATTTGAAACAAAAACAGATGCCTTATTTTTTTCATTAATACTTAAACAAATTAATTAATTTTAGCAGGTAACGGGTATACAAACGCGATCGTCGCAGCATGCTTACAAAACTGGCATGGCGGATAATGTCAAAAGAACCCAGTCAGCAGTGTTTGGAATCATTTCTCTAAATTACCAAATACTAAAGCAAAGTGTAATGAATGTGACAGTGAAATGAGACATTTGTATGAAGTCATAAATAGTGAAGTAAGTATTAGTATGACATTCAGCTCACTGAACATAATAAAAATAATTAATAGAATAGCTAGTGGATCACAGGTTCATAGAGGCATATAGTCATATCACACTACCAGTACTAGGAAGACATGCTATTATAATATAGATTAGCTGAATCTTATTTAACCAAAATATTCCCTTAATATATGGTGCAAGTATTGATACTGTACATAGTACTAGTAGTAGGCGACTACTAACTGGTACTAGTGGTTAGTATGACTGCAATAAAGTAAATAAATAAAATAACATAAATGTTTGTCATCAATAAGTTGCATCAGTATTTTACTGCCATGTAAATAAATAATGAAAGATAAAAAGAATCGAATCGAGTACTTTTAAGCAGAATCGAATTAGGTTGTTAGAAATGTGAATCGCCCAGCTCTACCCACAACCGTATTGCAAGTTTGGGGTTTAGGCAGTAGATCAATTAGCTATCTGATAGCCCAAACAAGTTACACTATTATCTTTGCTTGTGGCTATGACTCTTTCAGCTTGCAGTCTTACACAGGGAATTGAACACTACCTTTAATATAATGATTAAAATGCGAAGACACATTTTTATAGCACATTTGTTCTGTCTGGAGTACTTATTAACGGTGAATTTTTTTTATCATGGCTTGTCTCATAAGGAGAACCATCAATTTAGTAGATTTTCTAGATTTGCTGAATGAGTATATATTTTGAGCAATTAGCACAGAGTAAAATTTCAAATTATGTCAAAGGAATTTTAGCTGATCATAATCATCCTCTTGGTAATGTTTTTATTCAATCTTCAATAATCGGTCAGTTTTTCACCATTTTTCACCCTTCATCAGTTTCACACAATATAATATAATATAACATCTACCCAGTTCTACACTAACCTGGTGGCTGTGTTTCAGGTTGTATTCTATTCTCAGCCTATGTTTATGTAGGTTAGACAACTTCACTCCAACATCTTCCTCCATAAATATAGTCATATCAGACTTTGACTTTCTTCTACATTCTACCAACTCTTCCTCAAGCTTCTCATACTTCAGTCCGATTGCCTCCAGCTGAAATAAGTGGTACAATATAATTTACAATATTTTATGACGAAAATTGATGAAAAAAAAACATAAAGCCATGTTGTATTCCTGTACGTTAGTGTCGAAGCAATATGTGAAATATCAGGGAATTTTCTTGTCCTTACCAAACCACATGACAACACAAAGAATACAATACACAGTATTCACTTAGCATTTTATAGTTAGTCTGTCACATGCAGGGGCGTATATTATGTGAAATTCAACCACCTAACATTTACAAGATTGCTTTGCGCAGTGGAATTTTTTGTTTTGTTAAGGGGTTGAAAAAACATGATGGGGGATGACTTTTGGTGCCTGTTTTAATGATTTTGATGTGTGCGTAAATGAAAAGTAGACTAAAAGATATTTTAAAAAATTGAAACAAAAAAATTAAAAAACAATTAAAAAACTTTTTTTAGCCTCAGATTTGACCCCCAAACGTTCGGGTGTTCGGGGGTGTAATATATGCCCCTGGTCAAATGTTAAATCTACTCCGTACTTTCGGCACCATATAATTGTATGTAAGATGATAAGACAACTCCTACAGATTACTAATGCATTATATAAAACTCTAACAACACAAATAATACACCAAAATCAGCATGTGCATGTACAAGGACCTGGAATAGTGTTTTATTTTACTTGTATTTAATGTTAGTTTTATATCTACAGGAACTAGGAAGTAACTCCACCAATTGCAATGTTCGTTGTTAGAGGTTGTCACCACAGGTACATGTGCCCCACATACAACACAATAAACAACATATGCACATTGTATATGCTACACATGATACACAACATATACGCACTGTATACACAGCATAATGACAACATTCTACAACTCCACATATGGAACAGGAATGTAATAATGTATTTAATATATAGAGGGCCGAACTAACACAAACCACATGTTACATGGTATGCATTCAAGAACATGGTGTACATATGCGCTTTGAGTACGTAGTGATGTTAGTGAATTGTCACAAATTGCTTACTTATAAAATGTTGAATTACTACAAGCAGTCTAAATTTGATCATCATGGGTACATGCTGAACTGGTATGTTACCCTGGACAGCCTGGACAGGCTCTCAGTGGTACAGCGGGAGAGAGAGAGAGAGTCTGGGACAATACAATTCTTGGGAATGGACAAACCGGTTATTTAGGTGCTGCCATATATGCTGCCTAATTTGCTCTCAATTAAGGGCTGGAGCTGACCCAGGCAAATTTCAGGTTCTGAGCCTTGCCCAGAGGGCCTTAACACCGATAGCACGCAGTGTCCCACAATCACTTGATTTTTTTACAAATCAAGTAAAGTGGCACACTTGGGGAATCGAACCTGGGTCACCTGCGTGACGTCCGTATCCTCATCCCATTGAGCTATCCCTACTCTCTATGCAGAAAGAAACTTGCTTTACTTGATGTCTGGTTGTGTCACAGACATGGTATACTTGATGTCATGGTTGTGACACAGACATGGTATACTTGATGTCATGGTTGTGACACAGACATGGTATACTTGATGTCGTGGTTGTGACACAGACATGGTATACTTGATGTCGTGGTTGTGACACAGACATGGTATACTTGATGTTGTGGTTGTGACACAGACATGGTATACTTAATGTCGTGGTTGTGACACAGACAAGGTATACTTGATGTCGTGGTTGTGACACAGACATGGTATACTTGATGTCGTAGTTGTGACACAGGCCTGGTATCATCATTCGAATAGAAATTATTTCAGCCAAATAAATAATATATTTAGAAATCATATCAAAAATGTCCTCTAATTGCATCTATGCCCAATGAAATCTAATGTGAAGCAAAATATTCAGTTTTCAGTCTGAGAAGCTACACTGCAAGAGAGATCTAGGAACAAAAGGCACTGCACTCATCTAGGCACTTCAAGAGAGACTGGAAGACCTACTTGTAAGATAACAACCGTTAGGAGCCTTGGGTTGGGTTTAGGGCTGGAGCTGACCTCTGATCTCAACACAACCCCAAACACCAAACTCCAGGCCTAATAGTGATCATATTAGGTTTAAAGTTTGTGTGCATGTACACTAAATGTGTAGTGTATACACACCACATACGCATACACAGTGCATACACACAACACTACATACACAGTGCATTATACACAGAACACAGTACACTATACATAGCATATACAGCACATCCATAATCAACTTATGGGACATGGGAGTTGTAGTGGAGAGGAGTGGACACCGGCAGATTCTTACAAAGTTAAATCTCAAGACTTTTGGAGGTCTACGGAAGTCCCTCAGTAATTTCTTTTCTGGAATTTGGTCTCTGTTCCATCTATGTTATGGGCAAAACCTTTGTAAACAAATTAAGGTCAGCTTCCCAGACATATTATTTCAATAAATGGGTACTAATCGTGCTGATAACAATAGTGACAATGCTCTCATGATGACAATGAATCTGGGGGAAGATCGTATAGGCCTACAAGTCATGTATTATCTTAAATAAAGCCAAATTCCTCAATAGACCATGGAAAAACCGGACCCTCGACTGATTTTCACCAACATTTCCCCATTTAGCCCCACAAATTACATTACATGAGACAAATTGTCATATATAAATCAAGGCTTGAGCCCTACCTTATAGAAGTGGCTTAGGTATATTTTTATGAGTTGAAGCAGTCTTGTTACCAAAAAACGATTCATTACATGACCAAAGTTACTCCACAAATCGAACTTATCATGGCACCATGTTTTACTTTTTCAGCGGTGGAATGGGCAAGTTTATGAATACTGACATGATGATAGGAAAGTTCATGTGTTTTACTATCACTAAGGATGGCTTTTATCAGTCTAAAGATAATATTTCAATAAATGCTGATGAATAATCAATAAGTTCTAAATGCTGAATGAAAAACATGTGCTCATTGTCTAATGGTGATACGGGGGCGATAAAATGTTGAGGAAATCCATACCTGTCATTGAACAACATTATGTTGGAGAAAACTTATTCATGGCGGAAAAAGAACTAAAGATAAAGATCATCTGTACAGTACCATCCATGAACACCAAGTGTTATACGTGAAGTGGTTACAATATATTATAATCGCATAATTATGGGAGCATTATTATGCATTTAATTAGCATAATATTTAATTAGCATTATAATGCATTTAATTAGCATAATATTTAAATAGCATTATTATGCATTTCATTTTTTCATTTAAGCATTTAATTATTGGAGCATCACGTAGCAAGTTAGGGATAGAAGATTGCCGAAGACCTTTTGCCAGAATAATGCTGAGACTATCCATTACATTGCAACTATTCATACATTACATGCTGCAACTATTCATTGCTATACAACATGCTGCAAATGCGATCCTCAAATGGCCTTGAGATAGATTTATGGCATTTGATTGGCTGAATATTGCTTAGTTTGTGCCAAAGGGTAGACAACTCCTTGACCATAGCATACATGGGCAAACATAAAATAGGTGGTTTCCATTCCTCTTCACTACAACTCCTCGATGTGACCCACGTGTTTAAACAACCAAACTCATACAGAATCTGATTACTGAACATTTGTCCTAAGATTGTTTTTGCTGATATTCCAAAGTATTGATAGTGTAATGTGGGTTCAAAATTCAAATTATTGTACATGTATCTATCAATGTAGATATATTATGTGTCTATCACTGTAGATACACATTGATTTCATATGGCACTGTCCAATGGTGAAATGTGGTGGGGTCATTCCATCTCTACACATAAACACTAAAATGTATCACCTACACCAGACACAATGACATCACATAGATTAGGAATCTGAACATAACTATCACCTGTTCATCGCGACTTCTATGTAAAGTATCAATCATATCTTTAGTGTCAATATCATAGTCATGTATAACTTTAGATGTCAGCTTGAATAGTTCGGACAGCTGATCTTCTTTATCAACAATCTCTGCCTTCATACTATCTATTTCCTTTGCCAGCTCATTCACCAAGTCATCAATATCAAGCAGCTGGTGTGCTGACCCTAAATCCACAAAATATATCAGATGAACAGCTTAATCTACATCTACATAGTTTGACACTACATAGATTAATCCTCAGCAACAAAGTTCCCTAGATTCTCCATTTGTTGAACAAATAGTTAACCAGTATTGGATTCTTAGCGGATGTAAAGGCCATGAATATAATGTCATGAATATAATACCATACTGGTACTAATGTCATTTGATATCAAATCGCATATCAGTGAACGAGTTGGAAACAAATAAGGACTAATTTCATTAATATTGGTAAAATACTTCTTCAGTTCCATTTTATTATTTTATTTTTCACTTCAACATGTGCGAATCATACTCTGTACTTGAATAGATACGATAATAAAGCATACATTATACATAAAGCATGCATACAAGTTGATAACGACTTTAAGGAATCGATAATATTAGCGATAGTTTAATAACTCAATCATGAGATGATAAGAAGGTACCAAAATATTCCTGACCTGCGAAGTGTTACGGGTAACTACAGACCATGGGGTTGCTAATACTGCCATTACTTCACTAGGAACTTATTCTAAGCATAAGAATATTCACAAAGCTCTACAAACGAGCACTGGCTAATGAGCACAGGCTAACGAACACGGGCTGACAAGCACGGGCTATTGAGAACAGGGTGAAGTGAAGTATGGAGTGTTTAAGCTATACCAAGTTCCAGATATAATAAAAAAAATACTACTAACCATTTGTACAAAAGCCAACCCCAGTCACACATTTGGAGCAAAGCGTAGTGAGGCAAACTCTACAACCCAGAGAGTACACAACATCTTTATGTTTAGAACATGTTCTAACCTCCAGCTTTCTACTTTGTCTTCTGTATTCCTCTATAGTTAACTTGGCATGGTCTTCATGAACATCATCATGTGACTGGAAGCAATAATACAGCATAAATATCTTATAATATCAAAGTTCGGATTAACTGATGTGAACATGAAGGGACGTCGTAATTGTTGGAGTTATCATGCAGATTAGTTATGCGGGCATCTCAACTGAATCCTTAGTGAGAAAGTTGGGAGTAGTACGGCGATTTAGGGAGAAGTGATAGCTCAAAGGGCCATGAGGACATGGACATCATGCAGGTGACCCGGGTTCAATTCCCATGTGGGTCACTTCATTTGATTTGTAAGAAAATCCAGTAATTGTGGTACACGCCGTGCTATCAAGGCTAAGAGCTTCTGTGCAAGGCTCTGGAGCTGAAATTCACCTGGGTGTGCTCCGGCTGTAAACCGACAGCAAATCAGGAGATGAATATGGCGCCCTTGGCTCTGGCCACAATATTTATCAATTACGAGGCAACGGATTTTAATATTAACATTGAAATACAATCAGGGAAGTACTGCCTCCATCTTATTACATTACTTATTGGCATGCATATATTACTTATTGGCATGCATTTTGTTTTCAGACAGAGAGAACCGATTACCTTCAAAATATCAAATTATATAGAGAAGACAACCTACATAACAACCTAAAATATACTGGCAGCTATTGAATAGGATAACACAGGAGTTCAGGATTTGTGGCAAAGGCAACTCGCAATAACACTAATCTTATCAAATCACCATTGATCAAATACTTTGGAAGGTGGTCATGCTTTCGGTTCATTGCAGAGGTTTTTGATTTACCAAATAAACCAGTGTATATGTAGTGATACGCAACAATTGATGATAAAACCAGCAACTAGACATTTCTATTCTATGTCTACACAGACACAACTGAGATTATCCCGAAGACAAGGGAAGTGTTTTGTAATAGTTAGCTAAAAAAAATTTTATTAAAATATATTTAATAGAGTATTAACAGTTATTTAAATTTCGTTGATATTGGTCAACAGTCTTAGTACACAAATATGGTTGCTTATTCTGTAAATATCCCAAATCTTATCATGCTTCGGTAAACAAAAGGACAGCAAATTATGGTATCCCATTTGTTTCAGAATATTCGCAATGAGCCTAAAATAATATGTTTATTACTTGTGTAAATGCAATAGAAGTAGCAATAACAATATCCGATCCGTACATTGGGTTTACTTTGAGATAGGAGAGGCAATTTACAAAACCTAGAGTTGTAGCAATGAGATATAATATAGGGATCGGTACGACGTTGGACGTTGGGATCGGAATGACGTTGAACGTTGGGATCCGCACGACGTTGGCTATTTTTGCCAGAAACAGGGTCGGTAGATACCATGCAAAAATTAAATAGAGAGAAATCAAGGCCATTTCAAAGTGTGAATGCAGTATAAAGTCAGCACTATGTTGAGACTGAGTCAGATAACTATAATAAAAGATAGACATACAAGTCAAGGTTATGACAAGTGTTAGCCGATATCTCATTGATCATGCAGTGGAAATAAGAAAACATACAGTTATATTGGATAAGTAAACTGTGTCGGCGAGTAACGTTGAGAGAAATGCCGACCATCTAGTCAAACACAGTAGGAATTGTTACTAGGCCTACTGTGTAGATGTAACCTTCTACAAAAGCAGCTGAATTAAATGTAGATCCCCATGTTTAAAATATACCTCCTGATGCTTAGAGCAGTATCCATTAGAACAAGAGATACAACATGTAACGGCTGATTGGTTCTTTATGCCTTTTTTAGTACAAATTTCACACAAAGTAGAGTTGTCCTCTTTCTTGTAAGCCGAAGGTAAACCTTCTGGTGTGATGTCATACACTTCACCGCTAATAAAGAGATAAAACATTCATGTTGTCAAGCAAACAACTTTAAAACACTTCAAACTGTTTAAGTAGAGACCTTCAAGCTTTTCACAAGATTCATGGGAGCGGAAAAGGGTTGTTAAAATTATGACTCACACCTACATGTACATTGGTGCAAACTAGTACGTTGGAATAGTGTGTGTAAATATGGACAATATCCCATCAAAGTAATTTGACAATTATACTGAGTTACCATGACTTAGATATGTTATCAGTATCAAATACACATTACTGTCACATGAGAGGCAGGTGCAAAAAACTATAGAGAACATAGAATTTTTGACAAAAGCCTAGCGACGTTGAATTTTATAGACCAATCCAATGCTAAAATCTGACAGTAATCTCCCCACTGACAAAATTATGGTAACCATGGTCCGATATGAAACGTGTGTTGGTCGCTTCACATCTCATAAACGCATTTCAGGTTTCATAGTGCTAAACCAACATTATTGTAAGTTTGTGTCCTGAGAATTGGTTTCTCAATTTCAGTTACAAACAGATCTCAAAAAGTAGGCCTACTGGAGCTCACTAGACATTTTCTACAGTTAAATTTGGAGTCAAACAAACCATGTCGCAGACTCGGGAGTGGTTCCTCCTCATCAGTTATAAACACTTTGGCCCACACCATGCACAATATATACTTACCTGCAGAATGGACATGTGATCATTCCATAGAGACTATAGTGATCGGTCAAACATTGCAGGCAGTGAACATGAGCACAAGTTAGAGCTTTACCATCTTCAAATGCTCCATCTCTCCTCAAACAGTATCCACCCTGTTGTACTTCTATTATACCAGCTACTGCAGCTTCAGCCATTATTCTAAACAATATCATAAATAGTAATTATAATCAATACATCAATGCATAATATAAAAGGCGTTATGAGATGGCTGCGTGTGGGAGAAACTTGTCAACTGAGTTGCAAAGATTTTCATTTTACAATCTATATACCCAAAACACAAATGTCATAAATGCTGAGGTCAGCCTTATGTAATTCCCCATTCTTAATGTTATTGTGCAACATCAATTATGTAAACAATCACAGTTACAAAAAATATCAATCATTATAGAGTCTTTGGGCACAATCTTCAATGGCCGTAAATGAAAACACCGAAGTAAAATGTGCAGCTCTAGTGTCCTGCTGTTCAAAGCTATCAAATCGACACTCGAGTCGATCAAATGTAAAAAGATGGAACGACTCTGATTATAGGATATTCCAATTTAGACGGACTCGGCTTTCCAGCTTTACTTAGATGGTATATTACATATTCTGCTCTGTTAGGCATTGAACGAGAACTGATGCATTGTTCTGAAGCGCGATGGGCTATTAAACTTAATAGCCCATCGCACCTCTTGTACCCCCTTTGACTTTGATTTTACTATCATACTGATACTTTGACCATGAACACACGTACACGTACACATGGCACGTACTCATACAATGTACACATACAGAGTGGTGGTATCCCATTCCATTGTTATATACCAGGAATGACAAGAGATTTCAGAATAGGTGAATAGAAAGTGTGCATCCGGATAGTAACTTGTAAGATGAAATTACAACATTGCAACATACAGTCGACAGACAATATTCATACATAATAACCCAGATAACACAATAATCCATCTAGGATTGGAATTGAGCCTGTATTTTTTTTTTTCTGGCATTTGAAAACTGGCAAACTCACTAGGATTAGTTCCAGTTTTTACTTAATCACTTTAATTTGTTTTGTGTCCATCTTTCGGCTAAGCCTATAATATTATATACACCATACAATGAAGATACCTTACTTAAAGGGACTGTTCACATTTGAGACTATATCTGGTGCATTATTGCCTTTACTGTGTTCTTGGTAGAATAAATCTGCCACCATATAGCGGTCAATCAATGTCTCAGCTGCCGTTTGATATCTCATTTGTTAGGATTGGAC
>JAOQGN010241976.1:0-17092 GCA_027564295.1 Himantozoum antarcticum | reverse complement strand
GATGATTCTATGCACATTACAGGACGGAAAACTAGAATGTGCATAATAATTCTACCATTACCCATTACAGAATTATTATAATTCTATTCTACCATACTTCTGTAGTGTAATGGTAGAATTATAATAATGATAATAAGCATAATAATATTATTATTATTATTATTATGCTTATTATCAATATTATAATTCTACCATTACACAGAATAAATCTACGGCTGATCTGCATGGGCATATACATCTCCAACTTTCAATTTCAGTTTTAGTTTAAATACAATAATATATATAATTATAAACTAAATATTAATTTGTTTAATTGTTTTGAAATTTAATCTATTACAACTTGAATTTTAATAGACGTGTATAAATATGATATACTTTGGCCTGCTTTAACGTGCAAAGACAGGAGCGCTTAACACTATCATGTCCTCATTCTATTAACTAGAATGCTGAGCTATATGCTATTGCAAATCAAATAGATTTTAGTTGAGTTGATGTTTTCCAGATGATTGTATTTTCTCCAACACAGTCGCTGTGGATTGATACTTCTGAAACTTTCTGTTGTCTTAGTCGATATGCGCAGATCGCCTCCTGGTGATCTCGCACATCGCGGGTTCCGTTGTGTAGTTACTGCATTGAAACTTCAAGCTTCAGTGTAAAAAGCTGCATGCAATATAATTGACAGCTCAAAAATCTTGAATTTTCATATTTCTAAGGCTTTCTGGCCCCTTTTCAAATATTTATATAATATACTAATCACGCTATGCTAGATGTGTAAGGTAATTATAGCACACTCATACTGGTATTCAGATGTGATGTAGATGTAATGGTTTTAATTACAGGGAACACCAATAATAATACAATTTATATCATAAATATCTGTTGTGTCCAGTTCTGACCTATCCAATCCAACAGACTGTAGACTCAACTTTGTTTGTTGTTCATAACATGTATTCAATATTTCAAATTTACTTTACAATCAAAAGGCGGCACATCATTTTTGTGGGTGCTATATTATTATTATTAGTATTATGTCAATACTTTCTTTGCACCACTTTTGTAGAAGTTTCAGCAGAGAAAATTAAATTGCTGACTAGCATATTTACATTATGGCTGACACGGAAAAGAAATCTGCTGGCTCCAGAAAGACGACCCCTAAATCGGCCGGAAGGAAGACTCCTCAGTCTGGTCGATCTTCTCCTGGCAAAAAGTCCGCTGGCAAGAAAACTCCTACAGGAAAAACACCTGAACCAGCACCTGAAGTTGAAGCAGGTAGGAAAGACTAATATACATGTATATCTAAATAAAATATGTTAATCTAAATATGCTTGATATTACGTTAAAGTAAGTCTTTGTACACATATGCCTCATCTGGCTTAAACGATGCGTATGTCTGCAGATTATCAAACAATGCGAGTTATGAAATGTCTTGCGAATCAATGCAAATGCGAATTAATGCGAATGGAGACAGTAGCATATTCATTTTAATGGGTGGTGAAGCTAGCGAATAAAACTACTACCTAAAGCTGATGCTTCCATGATTTTTATTTGGCATTTTCTTTAGTTCATCGCCTCTTTACGGTTTCTGAACACATCAGCACAATGGCATTGCCCTCTTCAATCACACTTGCAATTGCATTGATCATTCACATTGACCAGAGCAAATGGGAAGACAGCTCTGTATTTGAGTGTAAATTAAGTAAAGAGAAGATTTCAGTTTGTTTAGAGTAGAGCCAATGAATCTGATGCCGATGATAATTTGACCAGATAGAAACCCTGTTAATTCTGGTCACATGCTTTATCTACTCATACATTTATAGCAGAGAATGTCATTATTATTTGCATTTTTTATTGCAGCCCCTGCAGAGAATGTAGTCATTGTGGAAGAGCCAGTGGTAGAGGAAGCGCCTGAGCCAGAGGCTATCGTACTAGACCCTCTAGATATAATGGTGAGTGTTAGTTTTGGTATGATCCGTTCCATTGGTCCTCTGCTACAACTCTATCACCACTACAATTCATTTTATGTATTGACCACTTCCTAATTCCATTGTGTGATTCGCATAATTTTATTCACATCTGGATCACACTTATTGTAGATTGTCATGTTGAAAGACCGAGTTCTGTTAGAAGGTTTGTCCGCAGACATGTGGCTAGAAGAGCATCATGAACAAGTGAAGGCCTTTCTTTCTGAACCTGATGGCAAAATACTAGTCTTACGGATATCCAATGAATGTCTGGTAAGCTTGACAGCTGCAATGCCACTCTTGTCATATTCCACTGTCAGAATTAACTTGAATTACTCTAACTTGAATTAACTCTAACTTGAATTAACTCTAACTTGAATTAGATACTAAATATAGTTGAAATACAAAGTATGGATGAAGTGCAGACAGGGGTCTGCATTCCAGCGGTATGTAGAGGGGGAGTCACTATTATAGCGAAGACATATCTAAAAATGTAGAAATCAGCTTATAATTTTGTTATTACCAATTTTGAATCATGAATGTTACTTAAATAAAATCCTCCAATAATTTTATCCCTTAATCAATAATTATCAGCAACATAGACATAGTACAAGTAATATATTTTCATATTGATGCATCCAGAATTATTTCAGTTAAGTATTAACGTTTAATCCTCAAGGCCTATAGGCATAATTATATCAATTATATTATGCCACATTAAGTAGCTGATATTTGTGTAGGACTGTCAGTCTATTTTTAATTAAGATCTGCAATGATGTCAGCAATAACCATGCTCTGCTGAAAAACTAGTATGTCATGGTTTGAAATGACCACATATGGCCGAAATTTGATAGATTCGCCACACTAGCGATCTGCCATACCCAGTGAATGTTCTGCACAAGGTCATGATCAAGGTCAACCAGTTGTCAGCGGACAAACATGTTTTTAATACAGAACTTTTGTTTCATAAAAATATTTTGAAGATAGTGAATCATTTTGTGTATGTGATCATCAACTTCCATATGGTGAATCAACTTCCTATGGTGAATCATCAACTTCCAGTGTCATGGAAGTTGAAATATTATAGTAACTGGTATTATACGTATAGTGCATGCAGAGTATAGTTTCTAGCGTGTAAGTGTATGTACTTACAGATCTTAGAGTCTGAAATCCCTACACTTCCCTGTGAAGAGCTGACCTACATTATCAAGAATAGGGAGGCAGCTAGTATGTTTTCAGAGTCTGAACCTCTCAGCCCTGATAATCTACTCAGGAAGCTACAGTATGGAACTATCAAAGGTCTGTATTAGTACTGATGGGCTCATGCTATATCTACTATGTAAGTACTTGTGTTGCACTTACTGTAACATGTGCTACATTTACAGTGCTGTATTTACTATACTGTGCTTTACAGTGGTGTATCACAGTATTGCACAACAGCAAATGATAGTATTATTATTATTATTCTGGGAATTTAGCTAAATTTTTATCAAACATCCATCTAGAAGTTATGCCCTCTCTACTCACTCACTCCGCCTAGTCTACTACGTAATTACATTGTGTACTCTCCGACACATTACTACATCACTTGTAGGCAACAATATTGAGAGCTTGCTGAGGGTGATGAACAATATTTATGCTCCGATATTCTTTGAGAACACGAGTTGGCCAGACAGTATAAAGAATGACTTCTCGGCACAGCTTCACAAATTCCTGGCTACTCTAACCGATACAAGGTAATTATTATACAATATATTTATTATAATATACAATGTGTTTGTATATTGTATTATATTATATTACATTACATTTATTGCAGGTTTTGATATATTGTATATTGTGTATATTAACTATGTAATATATTTATTCTATTGTAGTGTGAATGTAACCAAGTACTCAAGTCAATATTAGACTCTTTTTGTCATTTCCTAACATCTAGATACCTCATTCAGCTGTATAACGGGCCAACAATTTTTATGCTAGTCAATAATTCGTATCAAATTTATAGTTTTAATGCTAGATTATAACTTCTTACTTTTCTTTCAAATATACATGTATTTAATATATTTATTATATGACATATACGTGACATATATATGACATATACATATATATGACATATACATGACATATACATATATATGACATATACGTGACATATATATGACATATATATGACATATATATGGCATATACATTATGACCTGATTATAGGATCCTTATTTTACTTCATAGGTCTGTATTATGCCTCAGTGTTAGTAACATTTTCACCATGGTTTAAATTATTTGCCTTATTATGTAATGGCTAGAAATAAATCATATGATATTTAGAATCTTGAGTCATTCAAAATTGGCTATGTTGACAAAATAATGACAACAGTCCTATATGCGGTTATGGAAATGTTGGTGCTTTTCTCCAGGTGGAAGATGGAACTAGACGTGATATACAATGATGATATTATACCTGGTTTTGGAATTTTTGTGTTTTTTTTTCTAGGTGGAAGATGGAAGGGAAGACTGTACTTTATATCCCGTCAGAAGGGCAGAAAGTTAACCCAGAAGTAGCTAGTAGAGATAAAGAACTGGTTGGCAGATTGGAAAGTAAGATTGATTGTGCATCTGTCTGTAAAATCTGGAGCACCTTTCTGGTTTTTTGATACAGTTTCTTTCGGTGATGTATTATTGCATTATTGTTTAATCATATTTCATTGTAAAACTGGTTATTCACTCATTTCAATACTCTGGAGGTTTAATGAAATCCCTAGTATGTTACTCATTTTATAAAATGAAATATCGATTCACTTACTACGTCTTTAGTTGCATGTAGATGATTCTATACACGATGAGCTAATTAAACTCCAGTACAGGCAGCCTTCTTTCAAAAGCTGACAAAGGCATTTGTTAATATCTGCTATATCAGCTCCGAGTTACTATAACCATCCATCTACTCTGAACTCCAAGTATGCACATTATATAAATATAGTGTCTTCTGCAAAATTTTGGGTCTGGTCGGGCCAAGACCAGGCCTAATTATCCACTATCCGATAAGAGAGCTTTAGCGATTAAGCCATCTGTATTACCATATCATCAGCATGCTTTCAACGCTGATTGTTGACTTATTTCTAGCGGCTATGATCCATTGGACCAGACAGATTAAGGAAGTCTTGAGTTCTCAAGACAACTTTGAGATGTCAGAGAACTCGGGACCTCTGGATGAGATTGAGTTCTGGAAGAATAGATGCTCTGATTTGTCAGGCATCAGCTCACAGCTGGATAAGCCAGGAGTAAAGAAGATCTCACTTGTTTTAGAACTAGCTAAGAGCTCTTATGTGGCTCCATTCACCAAACTTTCCGGACAGATCAAGGTATGCTGCTAGAAAACAAGTACTAAACTATTTCAATGTGTCCACTTTGTGCATTAGTAATGCAACTGATATCAAACATTTTCATACGCTAACAATCCTTGGGCAAAGCAGGTCTAGCTTAATACTGATATCGTCCAAAACTTGATGGGTTCTGGACTGTGTTATATTTGATTTTCTCACATGTTAAAATTGCTGTACGCCTCAGGAGGGTGTATTTAATGTTCTCACATATGTGAGAACTTGATGTTTTCACATTTTATAATTGTTGTGTGACACAGGAGCGTTTTAGGCTGTGTTGTATTTGATCTTCTCACATGATATTATTATTGTACGATACAGGAGGGTTCTAGGCAGGCGGAGAGCAACCTCAAGTTCCTGCATGTACTAAAGGATCCATGCGCTGACTTAGCTGATGCCAAGCCTGCTGACATACCCAATATGCTGCCTAAGATCCTTAACCTAATTAGGATGATATGGGTCAACTCCGAGTTCTACAAAACGAGAGAGAGGCTGACAGGGCTGCTGAGAAAGGTGGAGTACACACTGTAACACGCAATATATCAATCTGTCACTATTTGTGGATAGAGGGCATGGGTTCTTGGGTGCTCAGGTGCTCTACCGCATCAGTATCGATGCTATACCATAGAGTATCGAGGCATTTGTGCAATGCCGTCCCCGAAGGTCTGCTAAATTTAATCGGCGATGATGAAAATTAATGTTTTCCTGGAGGTTATGCAGAAGAGCCAAACTAAGGACTCAATTACAAATTCAAACAAGAGGTGATACTAATTGAATGAATGTGTGCATCAAAATTATTGTACCAATAAAGGGGATATGTTTCTCTGATGCCTCAGAAGTTGAACCAAACCCCTAATTCCTACTGCTCAGTATTTGAACTTTGACACTACTTTTACGGCAACGGCACTTTTAGGGGGTCTCTTCTTTGGAAAACCTTAGCGATCTTAATATACCATTTAATTTGGAAAATACCGTCTCATGTCTCTTCCCGTTTCATCACATATAGTGAAATTATTGCAAGCTGTGAACAAACTTCCAGTTCTTTCAATTTGTGACAATTCACAAATTGAGATAATGTATTAGAACATATAATTATTAAGTGAGAAATTTGGCACTTTAATATTTCGGTGTTCTATCAACTACTTGTCAGCTATAATATTGTACTCCCATGTAAGTATGGCCCACTCAACTTTTGAAACCTGTTGGACCAAAGGTAGCTCTATAGTCTATAGCGTTCCGAACTCACTACATTCTGTAAATTTTCAAATGGTTAATTGTTATCTGATTTCATGTTTAACGATTTAATTGGCATGATTCAATTTATCATCCATAATCACTGATCAATGCGAGATATTTGTATGATGGGTAAAATGATTTCCACCATTTGTTATAGCTGAGTAATGAGATCATTAAGAGGTGTTGTGCTGAGATCTCATTGGATAGTATATTTGATGGATATGTGACATCATCTATGAGGACTCTGGAACAGAGTATAGAGTGCTGTGAGAAAGGGAAGAGTGTATATGACAAGACCTCACAACTACATCATAAGTTCAGCCAGACTGGTTGGGTGCTAGATAAGTCTAGTATATTTGCTCAAGTGGATGCCTTTGTACAGAGATGCAAAGACTTGCTAGAGGTCAGTGGGATTATGAATAATTATATATAAACAAATACAAAAATATTATGTCTGGTGAATAAATGTAATAATTTATTTATTACCTTGTAGTACATATAATATTATTTGGTAAACATTATTTGAAAATTGATACTTTGAAATTATAGTACCAACTACAAGCAGCCGATATGCTGGAAATATGTAGCATATAATGACATTGATGACAGTATCTAGCAGTGGTACACATATTGGCGTCAAAGGATCAAATGAATCCACAATATTCGGTTTTATTAGACACAGTTCTACTTATTGTTATTCTTGCTTTGAACTAGTATTGAGATTGTGTATGTTGTTGATGATTTGGCTGGCATAAATGCATGTTATCATGGAAAGAAGACTCCATTGTTTACATTTCTTCTAGTGTCAAAGTTATCTAAAATATCCCAATTCTTTGCTTTGTACCGGTATACAACATTATTTCATTATCACCACCATATCGTTATCATAGGTGTGTGAATGCGAGGTGCTATTTCGTCGCATGGAAGACGGTAACCAGAAAGATATGCCACATTTTATTGGACAACGTGGACCAGAGATTGCTAAGAGCCTTCTGGAGATTGAAGGCTCTTTTGATAGGAACCTTCAGCAGCTCAGACTGGTGAAGAAGAGTATTCTAGATGTCAAGGCAACATCATGGCATGATGATTACAACAGGTACTGACAACTTAGACAGTTGCCCTCTCATCATATGGTATGACGACGTATACAGGTGCCCTTTTATAATATGATATGACAACATAGACAGGTGCCCTCTAGTAATATGATATGACACCTTAGACGGTCGCCCTCTCATAATATGGTATGATGACCTACACAGGTGCTCTTTTATAATGCGATATGACAACCTAGACAGGTGCCCTTTCATAATATGATATGGCAACCTAAGCAGATGCCCTCTCGTAATGCGATGTGACAACCTATGCAGATGCCCTCTCATAACTATGACATGACAACTTAGACAGGTGCCCCCTCATAACATGATAAGACAACCTAAACAGGTACGCTCTCATGATATGACAACCTAGTCAGGTGCCGTTTCATAATATGATATGACAACCTAGACAGGTGCCCTTTCATGTGTATTCCATATTTCCATCTGAATTGAAAGTTGCATTGACCCCTTAGTTCCATACTAGTGAATCTTGCTCGACGTGTGGAATTGTTGGCTTTAATGGCAGGTACTTGCTAATGGCAGGTACTTGCTAATGGCAGGTACTTGCTAATGGTAGGTACTTGCTAATGGCAGGTACTTGCTAATGGCAGGTACTTGCTAATGGCAGGTACTTGCTAATGGAGGACAGTATTTTCAATATTATGTTGAAGTTATTTCATACGAATATGCATTTGAGGAATTGTTGTACTTTCAATTGAAATCTATCCTATAGTAAAACAGAGTTTTGTAGGTTGTTGAATGTTCTTGTTCACCCTGGTGACTAAATGTGTAAGTTTGGCTGGCATAGAGGAGATATTAGAGTTGTCTTTTCTCTGTAATGGGACGACTCTTATTATCTCAGCAGTGCTTTATAACCATCGAAACTATTTGCTAAACATGTTCATGCCACACGACATATACACATATTCACAGGTTCCGAGCTGGTATGAAAGACTTGGAGGTAATGATGATTAACACAATATCATCGGCATTTGAGACGATATCTACAGTTGAACAATGTGTAGAACTTCTAGATGTATTCATGCATCTGCAAGTGAGAGAGGTAAGTGTCTGCAGTCTTAAGATTAGATTTAGATTTATTTAAAACTGCTCACGTTACACATGATTTTCAGCAGAATTAGCTAAAACAGAATATAAAAACACCATGAGTGGCATAATGAAGAAATATAAAATATAAAACCAAAAGCAATATATAAAGTAGATAAAACTTACGTAGCATCTGATACTATAATCATAAAATTATACACATCTAAAAGAAATACATTTCTGGCCAGCACATGTTTTGGCCTTAGGTTTTATATAATGGCCTTTTGAATTTACTAATAAGCAGTTGTTAATATTTAGACTGGATCGCTTAGCTACTATATCTGACTAGCTTGGACAGATAAAGTCAGATATTGCTTTACATACTCGTAAAGCCTGATGCTGCTTTACGGTACCCATTACATCCGTGAAGGCAACGTGTGGGATGTTTGATTTTATTCATGTATATGCGGCTGATGGAGTCCATTCTTTTTAGCATAGCAATGGTGGTCTGTTTTTAGCAGAAATGTGATCTTGATGGAACTCAAGTTTTAAGTGAATAATTTTCAATGCCAGTGCTTCGATCTCAGTTAGCCTTTTTTGCTGTTCAATTAATAGCTGAATCAAGCTGAATCAAGCTGGTCATTCATAAATGATGGTCAGTCTTATGCAGCTGTGTGAAATTGAGGTAGGTGCAGGACTGGCTATTTTTGAGATAGTCCATGATGTATGAAAATAATGTAGTTGGAGAAGTTGTCTTCTCCATTAAAAGTGTGTTTGCGCCCCAAACCCAAAATCCCAATCCAAAATCTAGAACCCAACTATGCTGAAAATAGTCACTATTGCACCTAAATGGTAAAATTTCCTCAGCAGAGTAGAAAAAGTCTCGGATGTCGTTAAATCTATCAAGTGTCTGGTTCCAGATCTAATGCAGTTGACATGTGAACTGAAGGTTAAGTTGATGTTAAGTTGCTGTCGATCACCAGTCTTAGACATTTATGAGTTTCTGATATGCTACCGCTCCATCCTTCAATGTAATTTGTCAATGGGGAGCGGATCGCCAAGTTGCGAGCATCTGTCCAAAAATAAAATGTAATTACTTACTAGCAGAGTTATTAACGTTGTAATGGAAATATAACGAAATCAAGGTATTGAATTCGCAATTGACATATGAATTGGAGGTATACTTGCCACTATAACAGACATAGACAACCAAATTCCTAATTGACCGATAAAAAGATTTCTCAATGATCAACACTTACAGGCTTGCAGCATCATTGTTATGACACTTGTCCAGATAGTTGCAAAAGTTGTATTCTGGGCAGCAAAGCAGTACGCTGAGCATCAAACGGTACACTAAGCAACAAACCTGTAGACAACATTTCAGATTTGCCGCCTTTTGTCTGTGTCAGATTTCTCTCCCAAAAAGCTGGTCTTTGTCAGGTTTTAACTTATTTCCATAGAAGCACTAGTTCAGATATAAATTCATTCAAATGTACAATATACAATTATTTACCATATTCCGCAAATAATTTGGAGACATTGCATTGCACATGGACATTGCAGACAGCGACATAAATCAACACTTTAGTATAGTAAGAATAGTATAGTATAGTAAGGTTTAGTATAAATGAAACAACTTGGTTTATGGTCCTTGTTAATAGTTTATGGTTTCATACTTTTATGGTGACTATCAGTTATCAGATTCTCCCTTTTGTAGTGTAGTACTGAAATGTCTTCCATATCCCCCTGGATAAACCTGTTTGTTCTGAGAAAAAAAAACAATACCAACACGTCAACTGCCAACTCAACTTCGCCATCAAAATTATATTACGGAATTATCAAATCTATTCAAGAATCCATGGTAGTGTTGAGTTCCCGCTTTATACCATGAATTCTCATCTTGGAAATTTATTTGAAGCTGTATATTTAAAACTTCTGGAGTTAGGTTTTTTATGCATGGATTCTACTAATGATTACCATAACATGCCTGGCTCCAAAACACTTACACTCGCAAAATAATAATACTCCACTGTCAAACACGATGTAAATTATAAAGACAGTCCCACGCTGAAAACATCTTGCTTGTCAAATCTTTGTAGTTAGCATTGAGTTAACAATGACGCAAATATTGTTCTACCTTGCCATTATTTGGACTAAAGTTGCACCTCTTGTGCCAAACATTTGAACTCTATAGCCTGTTTTGCTGCTCGTTTCCTGTTTGCTAACGTCATCATAAATGGATACTGGTTTACTATAAAGAGCCAGTACATCCCTTTATTATAATAGGTATGGATACCAATGCTCAGCCTTGTTCTTGTGCTCAACCTTGTGCAGACAGCAGAACTGACTAATGTGTCAACTGTTAGTGCTCAGTAGAGATTACTACATTACGACGTGTGGATATAAATTATAATTAGCAAGTTGTTAATCCTCCCCTTCATCTCTTTTATGGTGGTTGGGGTACAAGGCCCTAAACTCAGTGGCGCCTGCAGTCAAATTAGAAAAATTATGTTTTATTTAAAATCAAATTTCCATTGCGTATCTAGCGTAGCTATCTGTCCTACTCATCTAACAACAAAAATGTGTTATTAAGCATGTCTACGTGGGGATTAATAATAACGGATTAGCATAAAGTGTTAGGAGGTAACACGTAGGGAGGTTGCGCAGCAAAGCCTCGTTCACATGGCGTTATACAATTTCAACGACTGTGACCAACCTGTAACGTAGCTAGCACCATTACTATTGTCACAATAAAGGGAAGCCACGCAGAGTTGGGCCTTGATATGTTTTCTTTCTTTATACACAACAGTTGAACAGCTATGAATGGCCATTCTACAGTTTCCGGTCAGAAGGTGCTCATCAATAAAGATCTCTCATCTCAAATCTTATCACAGCTTAATGAGTGTCGACTTCAAAAACAGTTTACCGATGTCGTTTTAAGCGTTGATCAAGAAGAGCTACATTGCCACCGGTAAGGAAAATGTTTAGATAATATTACCAGAATAAAAACATTAGTTGTGTGATGGTATCATTGCAAACTAGCAACTGCAGTATTTTATTCCGTCCACTCTTTGTACTGTCAAAAACATTAGTTGTGTGATGGTATCATTGCAAACTAGCAACTACAGTATTTTATTCCGTCCACTCTTTGTACTGTCAAACTTTGAAGAGCGGATAAGTCAGACATTATTGTCAATCTTACTAAGCCCAACTGTGTCCGCAATGTCGCAAGCAAGTTCTCAATTGTGAATCAATGCTGTAAGAATTCGTATCAAGTACATTGTTTTGTTTTTACTCATTACGTACAACGGCCAACAACTAAATTAAGTTTTAGACTTGAATACTAAATAATTATGATAAATTATCTATTATCTTTTTAGCGTAGTAATATTTTTTATACCGACAATTTTAATACTTTCTTTTCATTGAAACGTTTCTTTCATTAAATGGTTTGCAAAATTCTGCTATATATAAAGTTTAATTTGTGATCAAAGGCTGTTCAATATTTGTAACTGCAATAAAATATATTAAAAGTATATTAAAAGTCACTTTTAATACAAACAATGTAAACTCAGTTGGCGCAATCAAGTTGTAGCTTGGCAACGTGACAATTAGTTGCACAACACGTCATATCAAATGGTACTTGGTGACATACTTCACCAACGTAATAATACCAAATATTATGTCTGCAATCAGTGGTTACATTGTTTGGCAACAGGTGGATGGATGCTAGGAGTTAGCAGGTGGCCTAGGCAACTCTCCCGAGCAAAAGTTTCAAAGCGCCAAAATAATTTACTTTTGGGCATTTCAGTTGAGAATTGATATTTATAGTTTACTAACAATTATTTTTGCGTCACTGCTGCAATATTTTTTATACTTGAAATGCTGTTTGTGAGAGAATTACGTAACTGCATCCATTTATGAAACCGGACAGTCTTTGCATTAGTTTTCTGTCCTTGTATTTTGCTTTGCTCCATCTTTCGAGTTCGTTTCTGAAAGCTTGGTGATAATATAGGCCAATATGAGTATGAGACACCTAATGAACTGCTCCGACTTTCATTCCACCACTGTTTAGAATTGTTGATAGTGTTGCACTTGAATAGTGTGTAGTCACTAGTCCACCACAATACGCCGGATTCTGACACTTTCGTGAGCCAAATACTTGGATTTTTTATGGTCTCTGCTGCAACAAAATAATGTACTGAACTGCAACAACTTCATTTGCCTGCATCACTATATAGCCTAAAGGTAGTTCAAACGTTCAGGTAATTGTTCCAATTCTCAATTCCGAGTCCATTTCCGGTGGCGAGTTGCTCGGATCCAAGGCGAAATCTAATCTGATTCCATGGACTGTTCGTAACAGTTGAACTTTGCTCTTGAGGTAGGATGAAAAAGTCACATAGCTTGGATTGGTTGGAACGCTGCTACACAGCCCAGTCAGAGCCATCAGATAAGATTTCGCCTCGGATCCGAGCAGCCCGCCATCGGAAACGGACTCGGAACTGAGAATTGGAACAATTATCTGAACCCAAGGTAATAAGGTTAACTAAACTAACCCAGGCCCGCACCGTGTTTATCAGCTCTATTCCGTTGGCTGTTTCATTTGCACAGCGATTCCACTTTCGCAATTTCTCTCACCATGCGGCTCTACATTTTCTGATCGGACCTGAATGTATAAAACTGTGTATGGTACATTGTGTGGCGATCCAATGCCAGTTTGGCCAGAACTGGAATTGGAACTTGTATCCTGTATTATCTGAACGTCTGAACTAAACTTTACAGTACCTTGCACTCCGATTGAAACCTGCCCCCATTAAGTCGGTATTTAATATGATCAGGTTGAGTAAATGAAAATCTGTAGGTGTAGTTTTGTTTTGTGAATTTGTGACCTGTTGAGTTAATTAATTCCAAAACATTCACTACTTGTCATAATTTGGGCAAGCTGTGGATTGATTCTCATTAGGACTGCTATTCAGCAAGTAGTAGTGTTAAATAAATGACTGATTCTATATTACTCCAGGATATAAGGGAGTGTTTCCAATTAGTGTATAAATCAGATACTTTTTACCTCAACGTATTGGTAAACATTTGAATTCCGATTTATGCAAACAGAAATAAAAGCATAGGGAAAACACGGGCCGCCAACCCAAAACACCCACTCCTGAATTTACTGATATCATTTTATACAAATCTATATTTTCTATATACAATTCCAGAACTGAAACTAATATTGCGTACAGTGTGATGTCCTGCAAGTGTTTCACTTGTGTATAATCTGTCCCATGAGAGCCCATTTATCTGATGCAGATTCCAGTTTCTGATAGTGTCACCATTGACACTTAGTTTTTTAGCAGACAAATTACATTTACTAACTACTTTTATAACAGCTGTGATGTATTCACAATGTAAATATTATGATGTATTCACTGTGTGTCGATTTGATGCTGCTAAATGGACTGTGTGAAGGGTGTTTGTTATGAATACCCCAGAAAAGCACTTCTCACACAAAAGGAGTGGGTGCTGATTTTTTGTACGAAATTTACTGCTCCAAATGTTCGTCACACGTTGTGTTAAAAAAAGACTGTAGGTGAGGAATTATTGTGGCCAAATCCGTGATATACGACACCCAATTTGCTCTCCATTTAAGGCCGGAGCACACCCAGGCAAATTTCAGGTTCAAGAGCTTTGCCCGGAGGCACCTGAAACTGATGCCCTTGCACCAGAGACCCTTGCCCGATGGCATAGCAGTGTGACCCAATCACTTGATTTTTTTTAATCAGTTTAGTGGCTCACTTGGGAATCAAACCAGGGTCACCTGTGTGATGTCTGTGTCCCCATCTCATTGCACTATCCCTACTTCCTGAGCTATTTTAAGCAGACGTAACTAATAATTCTGGCTTTTATTTGTCTATTATTCATTCTACTAGTTACAGCACATTATTTTTGTTGTCGTATACATTTTAGATGCGTTTTGGCTGCAAGCTCACCATACTTTCAAGCTACATTCTCCAATCAATTCCAGGAAGCTATAAATGCCCATGTGACTCTCCATGATATTTCGCCATGGGTGATGAAGAAAATACTAGACTACATCTATTCAGGCACTCTAGAGATCACGTTAGATAATGCACTAGACTATCTTAGAACTGGCCATATGTTGCACTATCCCGCAATAGTGGAGGCATGCTGTGAATTACTCTCCCAGCATCTGCAGCCCAACAATTGTTTGGGACTAAAAGAGTTTGCCTCACTGTACCATTGTAAGGATTTGGAGACAGGTGCCTATAATTATGCTCTAGAACACTTTACAAGTGTAGTGGAGAAGAGTGAAGAACTGGCTGAACTTTCACTAGATTCACTAATTAGATATCTGTCTGCAGACAATGTGGACATCTCCAATGAAAGCATCATGTGGAGAGCTATACGGGATTGGGTTTACTTTGACGTAGATGACAGAAAGTGCTCTCTCTATGATTTACTTACATGTGTTAGACTACCAGTACTCTCTGCTAAAGAGCTCAGTGTAATCTCAAGTGAACCGCTAATACGTGTGCAGCCAAGATGTTTGCAGCTGTTGGAGAAAGCCAGCAGAGTCGGTGAAAGAATTAAACCACTGTCTCCGATTATTAATACTCGCACAGAAGACCTTAAACTACAGGGATATCAAGTATGTATCCTGTTCAACTGCATTTACCCAGAGGTTTGATCTGACCAATTTCACCTCGGTTTCCTTTTCCCTGTTCTTTTGGGCGTTTGTTGGTAAATGTTACACAACATCGGGTATCGAAGGAACATGTAATATCATTACAACATATTGTGTCAATTGTATGGATACTATGAAAATTGCAGTTGAAACCCGTATTCAAACATGTGAATTTGTGAATTAAATTTTTATTTTGCTGTAAAAGGTTATTTAAAAGGTCGCTTAAAATATTTATGACATCAGCAAAAATTTGTACAAAAAGTTTAGTTCCACAAATCCACCACACCAGGTGAAATATTTGACCATGCACATTAATTCTACATGGCCCCTATAATTCTATTATCATATTATGGCAGCATTATTGACATTGCAGTAACAGCACTGTTGACATGGTGCTTGTTTGTCATTACCAGTTAATATCAGTTAAATCATCACCCCAAGTCCCATGAGATCTATCTTGCCGATGGTCGAGTCTGACCTACATTAGTACATGTACTGTAACATAACTGGGGTGTGTCTGATGAGTGCAGAAGGTTTACTGGCAAGTTCCTGTTCATCTAATAATCCTTTCACAATGTGGTCTACGTTCTACCTAATCTCTCATAACTTTGAGCCAGCTGAGCCAGTACGCTGGTATTACGATGATGTCAATGCCTCCACAATTCAACATTTTATTGCTGAAAAACATCTAGATGAGGTCATTGCTAGAGTAATGGTTCTATTGTTTGTTTATATGAGCTTGCAGTAAGATTATATTCTGCTAAGTGCTAACTTGCTGTCTTCACTTCTGATTAGAGGAACAAAAGTTGACTTAAATTAGCTCAGCAGTATGCACTTAGTACGTAGGTAAATTTTCACGGCAAATAAATTAGCATGGGAACTACGCAATAAAATGACTGTGCCAAGTCTAAAGTCCTGCCAGTCATTATCACCCCAGTAGGTTGTTGTTTTATATTTGATTTCAATACCACAAAGTAATCACCATGGAGGCAAATGCGGCGTACTTATAATCTCCACTGGCTGTCTTGTACTTTTATACACAGGTAGTCATATATCATATTAAAACATAAAAGATCATGAGCTTACAGACTGATGAGCAGAGACTCAATGCCCCACTTTACAGCTATTAACACTAAATGACATCATTGTTGCCAGAGAAGTTGAGTGTGGCGCCTCAGATGCACCTAATTATATTTTGCAACTA
This sequence comes from Himantozoum antarcticum, assembly GCA_027564295.1. Classification (NCBI taxonomy): domain Eukaryota; kingdom Metazoa; phylum Bryozoa; class Gymnolaemata; order Cheilostomatida; family Bugulidae; genus Himantozoum; species Himantozoum antarcticum. Next base: position 464 of record JAOQGN010241976.1, on the reverse strand, counting down.
GCTAGTACATGTATATCATTTAACAATTAAATATATAGTTATCTATGTCATTTGCATTTGATAGAGAGGTGCAAGGCCATCAACGTTGCCAAGGGATGTCATAGTGCTATTTAGTGGTGCCTCAGACTATGAAGTTACTAGCATGCTTGCCTATGATCCTCTCAAGCACAGATGGATCAGTAATTTACCTTCACTACCAGAGAACATGGTTCGAGCAAGCATCACATCCTACAGGGATACAATATTCATCACAGGTATATATCAGGAGCTGTCAGGATATCTGTAAAATCTATGCCACGCGTTAATTGGATTGTATTTATAAAAAGGTTTACATCACATTGATATCTGTTGATAGAAAGTGCTCTCGTCACGCTCCACCCCCAAACCAACCCACCAAACCATCCCCCCAAAGCCCATTGCATCCCCCTCCCCCTAACCATCCCCCCAAAGCCCATTGCATCCCC